>JAZGTK010010644.1:0-16248 GCA_036877625.1 Ambastaia sidthimunki | reverse complement strand
AGAATTAACACCTGATCTCATAACATTTGAAATAGACATGGTGGTAAAAAGAAAGCCACACCTTCAGCAGAAGAGGGTATTTACAGATCCTCTGGATGGGAGAAAGCAGGTACCCCTCAAGAGGAACATCTGTGCTCTTCTTACCTCCCAACAGCATGAGGTGCTGAATAAACAAACAAATGACCATAAACAGAAATGAGAAGACTCGAGGTAATGGCTCACAGAAAGTTTGACTCATTGACGAGTTTTCCGTGGAATACAACTCTCTCACATCCTGGTTTGTAAAGTTAAAATAAGTTTCACTTCAACAGATATTTGAGATCAATTTCTCTCCTACAGCAAATTCATCTAACCAGTAATAAAATCTGTGCTGCGGGACTACAGAATTGAAATTGATCGGTGATACGACTCATTTCTAACTTTTTCTCTGATAAAGATGAGTCATGAAGGTGCTTACCAGCAGGAACGTCCGCACGTCAGGGATTTTATTTAGCTCCATCAGTAGTCTGAGTGCTTTCTCGTGGTTACTACAGTATTCCCCATACACAGAGAAACGTTCCCTCTGTAGGAAAGAAAGGAGAGTCACTTTTCAAAACACTCTGTGGTCAAAGCAAAACTTCAGTGGATTTATCAATGCAGTTCAACATCAAAAGTGTTCACACCTGACTCAATCTGGTGTCGCTTCAGTTTTAATATTCTACCATAGGGCCCCCAATCTGTTTTAACACATTTTTAAATACAGACATCTGTTGTTGATGGGAAATGACAATCCCATTTCTGAACCTTTAAATGTACATATAATAGCTAATAAACAGATAGTAGCAAATAAGAAATGCTTTGTAATCTCTTTTTGTGAAGTTCACTGGCCCCCTCCTTTGACAATCTTTCACATACACAGCTGAGAAGGGACATACAGTAAGCAGCTGATTTGAGGTAGTGAAACTTGCAGAAGCCCAGCGGATGCTAGCTGCTATCGTTCTGCCCTACATTATTCGAAACAACACAGGAAGTGAAATTGACGCTCAAAGGTTTTGTCTGAAAGCCACACCTTCCTTCGCCCCACAAAAGCTAAGTGGAAATAGGAAGTTGCAAAATTAAAAAAGAAGATAACAAGCAACTAATCTTTAGACATGTTTGGGTGATAAACGCATTCATCCGAGCATGTGGTAATTCCAGCTAATCTAAAGTAGGTCCACCACTGAACTGCACAAATTCCCTTTAAATTCTATAGTATTTGTTTTGTAACAAAACTTTTTTTTTTTAAACTTGTGTACAAAACTAATGTCAAACATAACGCTTTAAATGATAAGAATATATAAAGAAATATAAATCCTGTCAAGTTTGTCCAATCTTTTTACTTGTAGTGTATTCTAAAATGATTAAAAAATACAATGAATGAATAAATGAGTGAGTGAGAATTAAGTTTAGTTAAATTTCAATTAAAACTTAGTAACAGAGGCTAGTGTGGTTTAAATGAAGGGCGTTCATGTAGATTTATAAAAACAACCAATCATTCTGTCAGGAAATGGTCCAGAAGACCTGCTCAAGCGCAGTCAAATGAGGGATGAGGTAAGAGTGTATTAAAGATGCATTGGGTGAAGATAGGATGACATTCATCTGAGCTGCACAGGAACCGTCTGTGGAGGGACTGAAACCCTGACAGGGACGCTGTGTCTTCCTGATGGCTGATGGTGCTTGAAGCTTCCTGACAGAGCAGGAAACTCATCCTGGGATTTCCAGAGGCACCTGTGAGCTAACAGCAGCAGAGTTTGTTTTCCTCTTTTCAATGCAACTCTGTTTCCCTGCTTTTTTCTCTTTTTAACATTTTCATTAAAAGTGAAAAACCACAGCCAAAGTGTGGTTATATTAAGATACAGCAACAAAGTGCTACTTTGATATATACCATATAAAAATTAATTGTGCCGCAGTATTTCTGTACTATTCCAAGGTATTTCCAAAAGTACTATGGTAACTTCTCCAAAATACCAAAATAGGAGGTAGGTCATATCTCCATTTCCCATCCGTTTTTACACAATGTTGTCCATGTACTGTACTTGCAGTGAGTTTGCCATTTGCATTAGTGTGTGTGTGTGTGTGTGTGTGTTTGTGTGTGTGAGAGAGAGAGAGAGAGAGAGAGAGAGAGGGTGTTTGCTTGAATTTGGCAGGAGCTGAAGTTCTGTGGTTCGGCCCTCAGGGCTTCAGACCTCAGCACCTGTAATGAGAGCGCTTTGGCAACATCACACACTATCCATGATGAACATCTGTCCTGGCAAAAGCTTTTAAACAGCCCTTTCAAGAACACACACACACACACAGGCATTCCAATTAGGGGGAAATTCATTACAGTTTGAGGTTAAAACCTCAGAATGTTTCAGTGAACTTGGTCGGAGGTCACATATGAATGCCAAACCCAAAATGGATTGTAGGAAGAACCATAGAAAGTGTTAAGTCTTTAAAAACTGCATTTAATTTGCTTTCAAAAATACCCGACTACTGCTGAAAGCCATCACTCAGAAGAAATGAATCAAATCATAATAATTATAAGCATTACCATATTTCCTAAGAGGGGAAGTGTTACAGTCACAACTTTACACAGAAACAGAGGCAGAATTCCAGACAGCTATTTAGACATTAAGGAAACAGTGCTGGTCATTTTAAGGTCTGGACCCACTTTTATAAATCAAACAATACTTTCAGTGACTGCCCAGAGATGTAATGAGCTCTAACTGTAAATGACCCTCCAAAACAGACAGAAAACCCCCAACTGGTTGAACTTGCTCAGCAGTGAGGTTAAGCAAATCCAGAGATAAGTGTTTTCTTAACAATGCATCATGCAGTGATTTTGGATCGGGCTCAGCTGGGCTGGAGAAACCTTCTGCTGAAACCCAGAGAGCTGTGAACTAACATCACACATTCCTTTCTCCTGCAGAGCGTCAAAGCTGCCACTTGTGTCCAAAATGCTCCTTTGACTATTAACTTTTAAACACGGAACGCCTTAGCAAACACGTGCTCAAAGCATGAAAACACAAATACACATGCACTATATGGATCTTAAGATTTCACAGAGAGATCTGATGGCCATTAAGGTCTCAGCATAAAGCATGTATTGACTGTGATCACCCCCAGGCAAAAGTACACATGCTTTGAAGCTCCATTAATACTATTTTTTGGGATAACAAATCTATGCGCCAAAGCTCAAAGTTAAATACAGGACTGTGTACTGTCTGCACTGAAGGGTCATTGCTACAGTAGGGATTCAGAGTTTCTGACTGAGTGCATGGAAAAGTGAATAAATATTCATACAGAGCAAGACGCCTTTTTCACAGACCTGTTTACTGTAACCAGTCTGAGTAACTGGCATATTTCAGTTTGTTGTGGCAATGGTACAATTGTTTTTACTGGGTGAATTTTCAGATTCATGGGCTGATAGTATTTTGAAAGAAAGGAGGAATCTTGGTGAAAGCATCTGGATTTAGTACATTTAAAACAGTCCCACACTGGGAACAAATTAAGTTCAGTTAAGCGATATAAGGGTGTACTGGGACTACAATGGTTTGCATAAACAACCTCAGAGTTCATAAAGAACCACACACAACACACAAGTGACCGCACACAACATTAAACTAGATCAAAGATGATGCATGACATCACAAACTCACAAACTGGAGGAAGACGTGTCCGAGAGAGTGATGAGACTGCGGTTCAGGCTGCAGGCTGCTATCCAGAGCGGAGAGAAACTCGCAATGGACGTCCAAAATTGACTCGATGTTGGAAAACAGGATCTGTGTGAAAGAAACAAAGTTAAAAAAAACTCACCACAACTTTACACTCGCTTACACTTTATAGCAGTGTAAACTTGAAATAAACATGACTTGAGGATGACATCACTGACGATGACCCTGGGGCCAGTTCTAAGTAACTGCAAAGTGAATTACTCTGAAAAGTGAATTAGTTCTGTTTAAAAGAACTTGTTTGCAGATGCCACATTGACATTTTGTTATCTATGCAATACAGTAATTCTGTGCAGATAAAAACCATCTCTGAATGTGGCGTAAGGGTCTAAATGCTTTTTAGGGCTTGTTGCATGTAAAGGACTGACTCAAACATTTTAAAAAATGTTTTTACCTTGACCTGCTCTGGTGTGAGACATTGTTGGTTTTCTGCAGTCTGGCGAATTCTCTGAAGAAAAGCCTGTTGGTTGACACAAAACAAAGAGAGAGAGATAGAAAAAGTGAGAGTGAGTGAGAGACGGACAGAGGGAGAGAGAAGAGAGAAAAGTAGTGGTTAGTGTTTATTCTTCATTTGGAATGAGTGGATACACTATGTAGCCACAATGAAAAGATGGAAGGGCACTACAACAAAAGATGAAAGGGCACTACAACACACATACCGTACACAAACAACCTACAAAAAACAAACCAACAACTCAAAACTCAAAGTGATGACTATATCACCACTTACCTTATTGTATAGACACATGGGTTTAAACAATATATAAACGCATAGTCATTATCTGCGGCATACCGTAAAATTTGGCCCTTGCGACCCCTCCCAACAATCATAAAACAAGGCCCCGCCCACAAGCGGTCACATCATGCACAAACAAATAAGGAGTGACATAGCATCACTGATGGTGCTAGCATCATTATATTTTATAAAGAACCTCAGATGTGTCTTAATTGCCTTATTTTGTGCTCTTGAGATTACAGAGATCATAAATATCAGTATTACAGGGATTATAACGATCTTTAGTGCACTGATTTGCATGGCTTGTTTTAGAAGAGTCTTCCCTGGAGAAGACGAGTCTGCCACTCATTGACTGTTTCTAAATCTGGCACTGTAAGACAATTCTCATCATAGCAGCAGCAATGAGGTGATCTGCTAACAGCGAGACGGCCTCACTCCGCCTCAGTGTCTGTTAAATTACCCATCACTCCGTCTATTGTCTCCAACAGTCTCCCACAGCAACAGCTAAAGACTCACCCAGAGCGCTTCACCTGTCACACGCCTGCCGTTTTTATACCGTTCCCTCTTTCTCTTCATTGTTATGTGCGAGTAATTCTGTGCATCTGTGTTTCAGCAACTCAAAAGACAGAAAAAAAATCTCAGAGCTCTCATTTTGTCTTTCCATCACTAATTCAGTCTCAAAGATTCATCCAAACAATTTCATTTAGTCTTTATTTACATGTCTTCACTTCATTCTAAACCAGTACGCTACATTTAAATGTTAAAATAAAAATAACATCAGAGCAACAGAAAAAGTGTCTGGAATGATATAAGGGTGTGTCAATAAATGTTAATGAATCTGAGTTTGAGTAAATTGCTCAAAGAAAAATTGAGGCACAGAAATTTGAGGCCCTTTACCACAATGACAGGACCAAAAGTTGGTTAATGAATACCACTCTGTGCCCCACAGCACCTCCTCACATCTCTCTCTTAATGACAGACTAACTCTTGCTCACACTTCTCCATCTCTGGAAGACATTTGCCCCGCCAGCTTATGTTCCTCTGAGAGTGTTTGTTTGTAAAGGCTCTCAGACTCATTTACAGTAGCTGTAAACGTAACGTCATGTGAAATCACATGTTTGGACTCGAGAAACATTCAGCTCACAACACAATGCTAAAGCACTGCTAAAACAAATAAATGTGGATCTTAAAAAAGGGTGTTGATGCATGTTGTGAAGTAAACACATATCAGAGTTTCCAAAAGGGGCTTGTAAGTGATACCCAGGGTATTGTGGGTAATGTCGGTGGCCGCGCTTCTCAGTACAATTCTTGCCGAGTCCCTCAGGCGTGCGCTAATTAAACCCTCATATGCCCCATCCAAATACATCTATAAAACAGTCATCCAAATGTGACTGGCCTGAGGGGGACTGTGGGGTTACAGCAGGGCTTCAAAACTGCCCCACTGACAGAACAAGGAGGGCTTAAAGGGCAACTAGGATAACACAAATGGAGTTTAGTTCTCTGAAATGTACTCCAACAGCAACCCTGCACAAAATACTGTATATTTAGGAGCTATCATTTAACAGTGAGAAAAACAAACAGCTTTTTAATATTCAAGTGTCATTCACCTCTAATTAGGCCTTGTTAATATACATATAAAAAATATGGCCCTTTACGGCATCACTCCTGCACTTACGTCAAAATATCACGTAAACATACAAATACTATAAGGCTACACTGTGCTGCCATGGCAACTGTTACCGTTCCTCTAGGCAACGGGGAGTGTGAAGTCAGCAGCAGAGGATGACAGGTGCGATGGGGGCATGTGTACAGAATGAAAAATGAATTCATTCATCCTGATTTAGATGCAAAAGGCACTGAACTAATGAAATACTGAAAATCAATCTTTAAAGACAATTTTGTTGTGACTTGCAATATCTCCCAGTAATCGGATGAATCTGAATTTCAATTCACCTCAGCAGAAAAGGGCAGAGACAGATCTAAACGACTGATTTCATGTTTCAAACTTCAGATTATCTGTGCCTCAAATATAGGAGTGTCATTCAGACATGAACCTGGATCTGGAATTAAATCTTTTAGCCTAGTAATGACCCATTTTCATATATCTAACAGAATCAGCAGAAATATGCTAAATGCAAACAAAATATTAAAATAATATAATTAAACAAATATAATTAAAACTGTAATCCGTAACTTAAAATTGAAACAAAAATAAGTTATTGCTTACGCATAACACGATCTCCTTATCTTATGCCGATTTCAGTTTAAAATAATGATTTGTTATTATTATATTGAGCTGCCAGGTCCGATTTTCTGATAAATGTCAGTGGCTTCATTTTGACTTTAACATATGTAATGAAAAAAGTATGTATGTAAAGTAACCTGCAATTTAACGTTTCAAACAGAGATTGCGATTAAGACTTAAAAGTTACAGATTGCTGCTTTAATATAATCGTCCATTGTTAATGTTTAAAAACAAATTTAGGACAAATTTGCCTGTAACTTAGTAATACCGCTAATATTAATATAACATTTGTGAAAATTATGCTTTTATTTCTTTTGCAATTACAAAATTATTAATTGCTTTATTTTGCATGTGTGTAAAGGTAAAAAAATATTGTATGCCAAGTTTATGGTCATTTTAATACATTTCAATGTTTGATTTGAATGACATTTTTGTTGACTTTTGTACGATCGACAATGTCAGTACTGTGTTGGGTCATCTCAATGTATTGTGTGTAGCACAATGTATGCCCTGGGGCAAAAGTATTTGAGAACCACTGATTTGTCCTATAACAAAGAGTTAGTCACGTCCAACAAAAATTACACATTTTAAACACTCCCGATGAGGCTCAAATATTGAAGGCTGCGATTGTGGCCATTCTGTCCAGCTGGTACGAGAGACAGGGGAATAGAGTTACACACAGTAGAATAGCCACAGGCTATTAGATCTGGAAGAGAATGAATGTGTCCATATGCCCCCACTAAGGAAACAAGCTGTTCGCTGCCTTTTTTTTCTCTCCTCAATAAAATGTTTTGCCAGGAAACAGACGTTATAATTTTGCCACCTGCAACACGGGGGTGACCTTAACCAAAACACTGAGACTTAATTCAATGACGGGAGTGAGACCTTGGCCTCTTCCATTTCAGGAAGGAAAAGGCAGAACAAACCATTTCCGTCACAAAAAGGCTGCTGTTTCCCACACAATACATCAACACTGCTCATTGTCTAAAGGGTTTTCCTTTTAAATTAGTGCTTTATCAAACAATGATTTTCATTATTGGAGCAGGAGGGGGGAAACTGGTTCGGAAGCTTGAACTGCCTGTCACTGTTGTATTACGGATGGACTAGTGCCAATAAACTTAGCACATGGAAACAGTGAAGTAATGCTTACACACATAAACACGTATAGCCCACTGAATGCATGCTAGCTTTGCTGTGGAATGTGGAGGTTTAATAATGCAAAGCAATGTGCCATGAAAGCCACTGTCGCTTCTGCTACACCACACACTGCACACACTGCTGTAAACCCCTCTGAATGTAAATGTAAAGTAAATGCACTTGTGGTGAATACTGGCATCATTATAGGGCCTGTAGCCATGGAGATTTTTTTTTTACAGGGTTGCACTGGGGTTCTAGGAAGCACAAATACATTAAAGGAACATTCTAGGGTAAATACAAGTTAAGTTCTATAACTTAAATACAAAAATGCCCGGGTTAGCCCTTAAACTGAAAACCTAAAACAGGTTTGTTTTAAATTCAGATCAGAAACCGCTAACAAATTGTCAATTTCTTTTAATTTTACAGATCTAAATTCTACAGAACAGAGC
Source organism: Ambastaia sidthimunki (assembly GCA_036877625.1). Taxonomy (NCBI): domain Eukaryota; kingdom Metazoa; phylum Chordata; class Actinopteri; order Cypriniformes; family Botiidae; genus Ambastaia; species Ambastaia sidthimunki. The sequence goes on along the minus strand of JAZGTK010010644.1, from coordinate 7,950 downwards.
GCTGTGGGTTAGACATCAAGACATTTCTTGACATAATTTAGTGGAAGTTGTGCTGAATATGTTGTTAGCTGGTCATTGCTATACCGGATGCAGATCTCTCTTCATTGACCTCAAACCTAAACCATTGTGCACACAAAAACAAGCTGGTTCACACAGATGGGGACCTTTCGGGTTATGAGCGTGGAGTTTCAGAATTAAACATGATTACCCACTGCAGTAAACAGTCTTATCGACTGAGAAAATCTAACTGATGGATCCTTTCAGATGCAACGAAAACAAAAAATGTGCAGATACAACGGGCGCAATCAAACCAACGTTTCTGACAAACAGAGTTGGCATAAGCACCAAGCAAAAACTTACACAATGCAACAGCATCCACAAGCAGACTGAATCAGTAGAAGAACTTAAACAAAACCTAGGAAGATCTTCCCAGTGTCTGATCTTCAGTGTCAGACCTAAGAGGAGAACATGAGTGAGAAGAACCATTCACTCCAATCCAGCTCCTCTTGGTTCTCAAAAAGCCTGAAGAGGCAGTTTTGTCACCCTTGCATGCTCTTGGAGAGGTCAGACACTCCACTGAACGTTGATGGTCCACTCCAATGACCTGCTCTGTGGCCTCTCTCAGAGGAGAGAGCCTTTCATTGTCATGCAAACTGACATGGCACTCAAACCCTCTCTGATAAACAAACACGACTGCAACCCAATTAGCAGGACATTAGCAATGCCAATGTGTGGCTTTTTTCCCCAAGTATGGACACATGAAAATGCATTACAAAGATAAACCCACATAAATCACTCCAAAATGAGTTCATATAGATCAAATGATAGAGCATTGTGATACAAAATGATCAAATCATGGTCAAATCTGAATGCATATTGATAATTTACTGTAAGTCACGTGTCTGCCACATAAATACATGTAAATATAATGTAAAAGCTCTATTTTAGGATGTTTGCTTTGATTTAGAATGAACCTTTTTACTTTTCATTACAATCAGTACTGTGTACAATCGCCGAGCACACTCAGGAAATGAGAATCTTCCTCACAAAGAAATCATCTTTTAGGAACTAAAGCCCCCAAAATCAGAGCAACAGATGAAGTGAGGTGAAACTCGTATAGAGGAAATAGAGTTGAGTTCTCTTTACGGAAAGCAGAAAAGAGGAAGGATATGACTATGGACAGGAAACGGTGTGGTGTGAAGAGGCTTCATGTGGTCAGAGTCCGTCAGTTCAGAGAATCAGGCCACACGCATCCGAATGTGCAGCAAGAACAGAGAGAAGCCTGTTGCACACTGGATAAATGTATAAATTCTGATAAACTGATTTCTGACAAACTCATTTAGAATGTGACTGTAAAAGAGGACTTTAAAGTTGGGGCTAGGTTTATAACCAACCTATATGCAAAATTTTTATGGGTATTTGGCTTCAGATTAACCATGTACACACTGCAAGACTTTGGGAGTGACAACCAAATTTAAATATATAATTCTCTGTGTGCATGCAAAACAGGAGTCACTCCTGAAATTGACATCACTACAGCAATGATTTTTGAGAAAAAAGGTGTTTTTAAATATGTGATTCAGGGCTAGTAGGTCACTTCAGTACACAATGTGCGTATTTAAAGTAGGCCTACATTTTTGCTGTTCCATGAGTGAATTCGGTTCTAGAAGGCAGTAGTGTGAATGGGCCACTGTGAAATTGGAGCATAATTCACACATACAAAGAGCTGGAAATGACCAAAGTGTTTCCCAGTCTCACGTCGCAGGACATCCAATGCACCAGCCGTGCGGAATTGCCGAGCGACAGAAGGTCAGACATGGGCAAGGAGCCTTTTGTTTAATGTGAATCAGTCAGGCAAAGCTGGTCAGACAGTAAGGTGGACCAAACCAGACTGTCCATATGCTGCTGTGGACTTCAACTCTCCCCACTGCACTGAGGGTCAAGAGCCTGCTGCCACCACTTCTGCCAGCAGCAGACGTCAAGGCTATCACCGTTCTGCTTCACCTAGCAGACCACAGACGGCCAAAGACAGTGTGGTGGACAATAAGACGCCATTTGTATTGGGATATGCATTATAATATTATATGTGTGGCTATAGGCCTAAATCACATTAGGTAAAAACAAATCTATAAATGTAGTAGATAAGCGGAGTTACATTTACACAATAAGTAGTCAAGAAACTGAGGTATTCGATTACAAAAATACATCTGATTCACGTCACGAAGATCCTGTTTTAACCACATCCACTCAAAAAGAACACGTGAGGTCTGTCGCACGAGGGCAAATACAGTGGCACACTATTGAAATAAAGGACAAGTCTGGCTATTGCAACACAATCTTTAAACCCCTGGTTGTGAAACTAGGGTAAACTCAGCAATTTCTTTAAAAGACACAATCCTTACCACTCACCGACCGAAACTAGAGGACAAAACACATAGCACATAGTACAGTCTTAATATAATCTATACCGAGACTATTTCTTGGCAGAATTGTTCAGAAAGTGTGGAAAAATAACAAGCTTATATTATATAATACACACACATCTATATATTTATATATATATAATACATAACTGTAGTTAAACTATGACGATGATACCCACTGTATGCAAGAACCTGCAATATTTCAAACCAACATTGGACTGAAAACTGTGTTTTGGAACAGCCACAATTGCTTAAAAACATAAGGGAAGCTAGAGATGATGAAAAAGCAGAAATGCTAAAACATTTAAGTGTACTTCTAAGCCTTCAGAGTGGCATGTGATTCCTACCAATCGGACGAAGAAACGGAAGTGAGACATTTAAAACAGTGCTGTGCTGTTTTTAAAAGAACAACGAGTACCAGTTTGAGTTCTTAACTAACAAATCTGAAACCTACAGGTCATGTTTATAGGTTCACCAAATGACGGTCCGACTAAAGAAAAGATGTGTAATTTAAAGTGCATTACTGCACACAAAGATTGTTACTCGCTTTCTAGTGTGAACTATCTATGCAAAGTAAGATACCAAGGTGCAAAATGTGGGATTAATACTGTATCAGAGTTCTCTCTCCTTCAGGGTATGACTGCTGTATATTGACATATCAAACAGCAATGTTTAACATTCACACATAATCACATTTACAATTATGAATCATCTCCAGTTACTTGGTACCATTTCCTGGACATTAGAAACACCACTTCTGATCAAACAAAATAACAGCAGGGATAAATAAGTTAAAAAGTGCACAAGCGAAAAATATAGTGACTTTAAAGTAACAGAAAACTGAATGCTTTTAATCAGCACTCACACTGAAAGTAGGCAGAAGTTATTTCTGCAGACACAGAACTTTACCAAGAGTCAATTTGCCTGATAGTCACTTTTATCCAGCAGACAGCGAACACGAGTAACAATGAGGAGGAGTTTTAAATGCACAATAATACATAGAACTCAGTTATTCTGTTAAAAACTAGGCCGGTTTGAAGGAAATACAAAATAATTCCATTAAATAGTCATCAAAGCCAAGAAACATCAAAGCCAAACTGAATTTTCATGATTCATCAGGTTTCTACTCACAACAACTTGAGTTTTACTGCATTATACTGCATTAAAGCTGCAATCCGTAACACGGTTTAAAAATGTACAAAACCAAGCAAGTTACCAAGCAAGTACGTAATTGGTCTGTTTTTAATTGATCTGTTTCTTACCCACATTTGCAACTGTAAGTTTATAATAATGATTTATAATTTTCAAATTTCCTTCTAAATGTCAGTTTGGCTTCAGTTGACTTTAACATACATAAAAAGTACATGAAGTAACCTGCAGTTTTATGTTTTAAACAGAGAGGGCGACAGAGAGGCAACAGTTACAGATAGCAGCTTTAATTATATAAAACTAGGACTGACAAAAAATATATTCAAGTGCTATAATTTTACTTAAAATATTTTTTTCATACCTAAAATTTTTCATTTAAATTATTTTTATATAATTATTTATGGGTCAAGGAAATGTCAGTCATTCAAAGAGAGTTGTTTCACTGATTCGCACCCTTACAGAAAAGCATGCAAGATTATATACATCACATCAACACTCTATAAGAGAATTTATGTACATATTATAAAAAACCCACTCAGCCAGACATAATGGGCTCTAATAGGCAGGATATTGTTAAACTATAGGATGTCCATTCTCTCTTTGTCCAGGACGTCCTCAAGCCATAAACCATCAGACCTTCCTTTGCTTAAACGTCTTAGCACATGTTACTAATGACAGCATCCTGCTCATAGCTGGTTTTCCCGCTTTAAACAAACAGCTCTGTTTACTTGCTGGTACTTTAGTATTCAACGAACAGTAAAGGGTCACAGAAAAACCCCTGAGGTTCTTCAAACCTCACATTTGTCCTCATTCTCCAGTGCAAATGAAGAGAATCTTTACAACCCTCACTGGTTCCCACAACGTGAGCAAAACTGTCTGAATCTGATGCTCACGCTTCCTCTGAATGCCCTGCTAGAAACACACCCAGGCCCTTCCAAAGGGCCTTTCATGGCTCTCTGTGAGAATCTGCCTCGCTGCAAAGAGTATGAAGTAGTTTTGGACGAGAGGAAGGGGCCATTTTGGCCTGCATGGCGTGAAATCGAATAAATAAACCAAGAGAGAAGGGGGGAAAGGGAGAGGGAGAAAAAAATCCTCTCTTTGTGGCTGTGACCCAGCTAATGGAGACAAAGAGCCCAGCGGCAAGAGGACGGGGTCTGAAAGAGGGGACCCGAGCTCGCCCCTTTTTCTTCGTGACTGGTTCACCATCACCCCTCTCCGCCGCCCGCTGCAACAAAGTCCTCTTTGAGTTTGGCCCCCTGTCACGCACTTCCGCTATGAGGGGCTTCAAAGTCCACAAGAGTGGAAATGAGCCACAGCGCCACAGGAGAGCAGACAGACAGAAATGAGGGTGACAAGAGAGACTTATCTAATATGCTGAGGAGGAGCATGTGAAAGAACTTATTGGAAACCTAATGGAATGAAGAACCTAATGGAAGCCTGATTGAGATGATTGGACCAAAAACGCAATGCCATTACATAAAATAGGAAATGTGAGCGGTGCTTGTGCAAATTGTTTGGCACAATGCTAGGGTGTTGATTGTGGTTGCCAGGGTGTTGCTATGCAGTACTCTGGGTTGTTGAGAACTCTGAGTTGTTAGGTTTCTATTACAAAAGAGCCCTGAGCCAAGTCTCTACAATATTCTGGTCCCTAAACATGGCCAAGGTCACACCTACAATGCAAGTCCAAGATGTTTTTGTTTGAGGTCACAAATGTACGTCACACCACCTTAAATTCACAAAGAAAACCAAGCTTCCATGACCACCCTGTCATTACAAAGCTTACAGAAAATCCAGCACTGCTTCTGACTGACTGTTGGACAGCACTGCTAAAAAGGTTTGGTGTTGACATGTGGTGGTCCAGATAAGATCTCAGTCCAGATTGGAGGGACCATCTGGAAGGCATTTGGGCTCATCTCCATGGAAGAGCGATTGAGCACATGGAAAGGTGCCATGAAAGCCAGGGGTTCACTCACCATGGGGGGGAAAGGAGACACTAGACCCTGAGCTGGTCTATACGACAACAACAGACACCAGCCCTAGTCATGTGTCACCAGTCATTATCTTGACCAGTCAAACACACACAGTTTAATTGCCAGTGATGCGTACTGACGTATCACAGCATCTATCTGACTGCAGTGGCTTGCTTTGTCATTTATCAAGGGCTTATATGTGTGTGCGTGAATTATCTGATTTCCTGATGTGCTATTACTTCTCCCTTCTAGATGAATGGACTCAATGTCATTATCACACTGTAAGCCAAACATCCACAATGTCATCACTGCACTACTGATTCATTCGAGTCACATTACATATTGCTGCATTGATTTAACTCATTAGTGGCTTTAGTGGCTGGACATGGAAACTCACCACAAAATCCCCCATAAGATGACATAAGATCCTTTTACACCAGAGATGAAGACATATACAGAATAAATCTGTTACGTGGCTCCATTACTAAATAAAACCTCAAAATTTTCAGTCTGACAACTGAATTTTGCAACAGGTCCCCTGTATACAAAAATGTTGTTTTTTAGTTTAGTTCTTTAAAAAATGATCTATATACTTACGTAAAAAAAAAATCCATACACCAATGCACTAATGTAAAGAACCTATAATGAAATATCTAGAACTATAAAGCCAATTCAAGAATCCTATTAGCCAGAAAAGGTTCTATTCATAACAATATAAGATGCTTGTCTGAACTTAAGATTCACACAGAATCATTGTAGAACCCTTATTTAAAGAAATATTGTAAATAAGAGCACTCCACCTAAAGAGTCAACTTTAGCTCGATAAATTCCCATGATCCTTTGAGCCACATTTTCAAAGCTACTTTTGAACCTCAAATTTCTGGTGTGGAATGAAGTTACTTCACTTTAGTTCTTTGATTAATCCTAATTAGTTGCTTAAAATTAATCACCTCACTGTTTCACTGTTGGGCATTCTATCAGGCTAACAGGTACTAATGTGGTCTCCAAGCATTCTTTAGAACATGAGTCAATTATTCAGTTTAAATCTGTCATTCTGACACAGTCCACATTCATCAGTGCTGCACGCTCCTTTGTTTGTCCTGGGCTGAGGCAAGCAGAAAAAGTTAATATCACGCTGTTCCTGCTTGGTTTCGCTCAGGAGGTACGGGAAACCCTATACATCTGGAAGAACCCTGAAGAGTCCACCAAAAAATCCAAGAGTCATGACACCCCGGCCGGCCTCTGGCCGCAAACCACAGGGGCAATTCCCTCAGGACAACTGTGGAATTCCTCAGAGCTCTCCCTCTCAAAAAAGGCCAAGGGGTCAATGCAGCATTGTATGGAGTACTATTTACTGCCGCCTTTCTCTTTGCAAAACATGCCTCTTGAGGAGGAGGCCATTGTCTACAGCTACAGAGGTAATGTTTAGCATGGGGTCACAATCAAGGGTATTGGCGGTCAAGAAAGAGAAACTCTGTTTTTTCAGTGTAGCGTATTGAAGAAAATAATCACCATCGCCATCCCACCTTGTTTATGTACACGAATCCTCACCACCTGAACAATTAAACAGCTGAGAACACAAACCAGAGCTTGTTAGAGTCAAAAACCTACAAAACATGGAGTTATATAAGTATTGGTTTAATGTCTGTGATATTGCTGCAGGCCACAATCTGTGGTTTATTGAACGTTTTGAGAACATCTGCTGAAAGACTTATCCCACATGACTGCGGTCTGCATACCTCACCTCCGTCTGATAACGCTCATAATCTCTAACACATGGATTTGTTTGCTGTCTGTTTGTTTGTGAAAGAGGAGGGAGTGCCAAAAGTTGTACTTCATTCATAAGTGTCTGTGTATGTGTATGTGTAGTGGCACTTAGCCAGACTGGTGTGATTAAATACAAGGTGCGAATCCAGCTAGTAAGAGTAGGTGACGACTATTACACCATCGACTGATTATATCCAGAGAATGTTATTCTGCTTTTTATACCTGAAAAAACACGTAGCATTTATTAGCACCTTAAAGGATTCTAACAGGAACACAGACGTCTTTATCAGTTCCATGCTGTGCTCGTGACCTCACAATGACTCACCAATCAGCTGGCTTTATCTAGCATTTGCAAGTTTGACTTTTGGATCAGACAATCTGATTAGCTTAGAATAGCAAATATCTCTTAGAACAACCTAGATCAACAAGCTTCTTTCACATAATATTTGTCAAACCACAAAAAGGCACAGCAAGATTATTTTTGCTAATTTTGCTGTTTATTTGAAATACCATTCACAAATGTTGACTGCTGATGCAGATCCTCCTACACAACGTTAACATGAAACCATTCCTAACATAAACAATACCCAGCTAACAGTTTTAGGTTCAATGTTTCCCCAACATTTTCATTAAGTAACAAA
>JAZGTK010010643.1:0-16250 GCA_036877625.1 Ambastaia sidthimunki | reverse complement strand
AGAAGAGAAATGTAGAGAGAAGAGAGAAGAAGAAAAAAGAAGAGTGAACAAGAGAAATGTAGAGAGAAGAAGAGAGAAGGGAGAGAGAGGAAGAGAGAAGAATAGAAGTACAGAGAAGTTGAGAGCGTTTACAAAGCAGAGATGTTTATTTCACATATCATTGAGTCAAAAGCAACTGCATGAATATAAATATTTGCAACAAACATACAGGCCGCATGCTTCCAGAAACAAAGTCAAACCTGTCATGCTTTAAAACACAAGTGTTTGGCGCTCACTGCTGGTTAATAACATCAGATTTTAGCATTAGTGTGTGAATGGCAAGTTACTGCTACTATTTTATCTTCATTACATTCAAAGCAAAATGTAAACAGAAACCTCCCTCATGAAAAGTTTCAGTTTAAACAAACACTTAATAAAACACTGCACAGCACAGTGTGTATAAAAAACATGTCAGCTGGAGTCAGACCTGCAGATGAAAAACACTAAAGTCAATGATATCTCAGAGATGCATTTATATACAGCAACAGACAGCTGTGCTGTGTCTTACAAATCACATAATCTTTATCCTGACACAAGATATCTTTAATTCTGACACAGACTTTCCTGAATACCTCAGAGACATCCGCCGGATCTTCACTGATCATTTGTGGTTAATATTGTCCTAAGGTGTCCAGGTGCTACCATTAAGTACCCCTCCCTATTTCCCCACATTTACTCTTAAAAATAAAGGTCCTAAACGACATCACGTAAAAAACATTTTTGGCTGAACAGTTCTATAAAAAACCTTTAAAATCCATGGAACTTTTCTTTTTTACAAAAGGTTCTTTGTAGTGGAACATAGTTCACTGGACCATGAAAAGATAAAGATCTTTTGACTGAATGGTTCCTTTGGAAACCAAAATAGTTCTGCTATGACATCACTGTGAGGAACATTTTTTTTAAATAGTGTTGGCCAGTTCTAGGTCAGACCCACCTCAAGGGCAAGCTCCTCAATCTGAAACTGTTTCTGGGCAGCTTTGCTGGATCCTACATGCTCATGGTAGTACACCACCATCACGTCATATTTCTTCATTACAGACTTGTAATTCTTGGTATTAAGGTCGTGAACACGGTCCTTTCCATCGTACTCTGGGAAGTCCATTCCTTTCTGCCCCCATGACATCTGCCCGAGGGTCAGGAGGAACCCAAGAAACACCAGTTTCCACTTCATGATTCAATGATTAGGTAGGAATATGTTTATAGTTCCAGTTAATTTCAAACAAATGAATGAATTACTTCATAAAATGAAATTAGAAAAAGGATCTGTGATCCCTGCCACCCAGAACACACAAGATCAAGTCCTAAAGGCCCCTGTATGAAACCCCCGCACACAGCTAAAAGAGAAGAGCAACAGGGTCAAGAAAGATTTAGGGCGTGGGTTTAGACTTGTGTGAGAGAGAGAGAGAGGGAGAGAGACTAAGACAGATTAAACAAGAGATGGGCGTGTGCTGCTTCAAAAGAGAGAGAAATTTCTTCTAGGCATGAAGTGGGTGAGCCAGACAGGATCAAACCTACAGACCTACCTAGCATGAATTTGAACTTTTTAGAAAAGTGTGTGTGCATATAAAAAAAACACAAGAAAACATGAGCTGGTAGAGGAGGAGGGGATGAAAGGTTCAGAAGACACGGCAAGACCTGAGCTTTCTTTCCCATATTAAGCTTTACAGAGCTCCGATCTTGGCTAAAAATACAGATGTAGCATGTGGATGGACATGCAGGGAGGGTGGTGTTGGGTGGGGGGGTTGTTTACTGCACTTGGCTCATCTTTGGTGCTAGAATGTGGCAGTAGGTCACTCCAGGCAAGATGGAGAGACAAGGCTGGTGCACCTCCTCGAATTTAACAGATGTCAGATCTGATCTGGAGCACACTTACAGCCCAGAGAAGAGAAACTGATCCAGATTGGGGGTATGATACGTGACCCAACACACATTCATAATCAACAGACGAGATTTGCATACCTAAACTTTGTGCGTGTACATGTGCAAACTGTGTGTGTGTGTGTGTAAAGATTACTTTACAAATAGAAAGGCGAGAAGCAAGATATTAATAAAAATCTGTAATATGATCTCACACGCTCTTCTAGCTCTTTATTTAGTGGGGCTGTGGAGTTAATGTTCATTCTTAAATGACTTCAAGAACGAAATCAGAAAAGAATTCACTTACATTTGCGTCTCTGGTAAGCAGCGGAAGCAGAATCATCACAGAACTGAAGCGGTTTATGATCCGTTCACATCACAGTCATTTTCACAGCACCTGGAATAAGAATCCGTTACTACAGATTTTATGCTCACTCATGGGCTGGAACCAAAATGGCAGTCAGGCTGATTCAGAACTTATTCACTTGATATCTCAATGCACTGTTTGCACTGCCTGTGACCAATGGCACCACCAGCAACACTGTTGTTCTTACCCTTGAGTTTATACGTAACACTGGGAGAAAACAGGGTTTATGTTAATGAACACAGGTACACAAGTTTCATTGACTTTCCACTTTCCCCTTGTGAATGCAGTTGACTGGTTTTTGTCAAAAAAAAGTCTTAAAAAAAGAATAAAACTTAGTGTCAAACCAGTTAACGTTCAGAAACCACTTAACCACAGTAACACCCTTGTGCTCATTACATCAGTACAATATTTTGGAATCAACACAGAATATAATTTCAATTACATGGTTTTAAAGCTGCCTTTTGTCTCTCTGTTAACATCTGTTTGAAACATAAAATTGCAGGTTACTTTACAAACTTTTCTTCATGTTTTGAAACCCAACCGTCCCAGGAACTCAGACAACTTAAATGATAAATCATTATTATAGCGTCAGATAAGATTGTGTTAAACATTGATCTTTTATGTACTTGTTTATTTTAACCAAAAAAAGTTACAGATTGCAGCTTTAAGCTCATGGTGTGAAAAGTACAAAAAAAGACTCCAACCCTATTAAATGGTATTAAATGGACTATAATGGTTTTGACTTTATTGTTTTTTTTTTGGAACATCGTTTAAATAAAACATCTTCAAATTAAATTAAAACAGTCCACATGACCATAAATAACTTTAACTACTAAGAACCTTCCAATTTCCAGATGTTTCATTTCTAAAAAAATTAGTTATCAATGCAAGCAGTTTCCAACAGATAAACAAACCCTGCAAGCACGCAAAACATTTTAATATTTTATTAAAATCCTCCTGTAGAATTCTTCTAAAACAGGGTCATATAAAAAGACACATACAAACACAGAAATTCCTTCCTCATGACTCTCTGTAACAGAAAAGTCCCCTAATTTCTATTCTTAAAATACACTTTTAGCTTTGTTCACAGAAAAGAAGAATTCTATGAGTTAGGACAAACAGGCCAGTTTAACTCTGAATAAACACATATTATGTTGTCTGCTAGTGAAATTCATTGTGAATGGCCAGAGCAAATGCACACAATATACTCTCTTCTCATATTCATATCAGAATGATGCATTGTTGTCAGTTGTTTTCTTCTGAAATGTTGAGGGACACCTCAAAAGTCTGAAAAGGTGTCATGCTAGCATTAAAATGAATGAAGTTAATGTGCATCTACGTTTCAAATGAACTTCAACCTTCAGGGTGTGTGTGGCTGGTTTCCACGGTGTATGAAATGAGTCTACGAGTCATCGCCATTCATGCTGTCACCATCATCCTCCCCTTCCTCATGCTCACCCTCCTCTTCCTCATCATGCTCTCCTTCCTCTTCTTCATTCTCTCCTCCCTGACTTTTAACCTGAAGAAAAACAGTTTTGACCACAATGAGTTGATGTTCAAAGATCTTCCCTCAAGCCGTGTCTCTGTCATAACAAACAGTCATGTCTTCATAGCTGAAGAACACAATTTCTGCCTCCCAGGAGTCAATATTCAGAATTACTAACAGTTTTTCACCCAAAAATTGAAAATTCTTCCATCATTTACTCTCCCTCATGTAATTCCAAACCTGTATGACTTTTTTCTTCTGAGGAACACAAGAAATATTTAGTTTTGAAAATATTTTTATAAGAAATATATTTATAAGAAATATTTGTTTACCAGTGTACTTCAAAATATCTTTTTTTGTTCCTTAACCTAACCTATTATTTTGCCTCTCTATTTCCTCCACTCACCTCTTCCTCTTCTAACAGATCGTTCTCATCCTCGGAGTCGTTTATCTCTTGCTCTTCCCTCTCTCTTTCCTTCTTGCTGGAATGCTGCAGAGACGAGGTCCCGCCCACTTCTGCCTTCACAGTTTTCCCTTCTGAAGCATAAAATACAAGAATAAACACAGAGTCGCTTCTGCCTGTGAAGAGAGGTACAGTAAATGTTACAGAGAACTGAACGGTTCTATTCAAGAACAAAATCATTTACATTATCAAACCACTGGTGATCTATCGAACAATTGTTTAAAAATATCAGAACTCAAATCAATCATTTGTTGACAGATCTGACTCTTGTGATGTTGAGTAATCACCTTCTGTTCTCCAGAAGAAAGAAAATCACACAGCTTTGGAACGATTTGAGGGCGAGTAAATAACAACAGAGTTTTCATCTTTAAGTAAACAGTTATTTGTATACTGAGCAGGGCATCCCACCTGATTTCTTGTTGTGATCTTTCTCCATCCTGTCTAGACTCTCTAGAAGATAGTCAACCTTGTGTTTAATTTGAGAAAGCTCTCTCTTAACAGTCTGCAGGTCATCTGCTTTCACTGATAAAAACAAATCAGAACGAATGTTCAAACCGACAAGTTCATTCATCTGTAACTTCTGCCTCTCTGGCCACATCTCTGTTTGAAACTGCAGGTTACTTGTGGATTTATTTTCTTAACACAGATGAAAAGTAACTGCTATAAGAACAAGCTACAAATGCTGTCAGATCTTGTTACTTTTTAACCAAAACAGTGTTTTGAATTATTAAACCGAATGTGTCATAACATAACATAAAAACACTAATAATTAAATGAAGGACTCATCTGTCCACACAAACAAACAGTATCTGATATGAATGTTGACTGTCTGCCGGTGAGAGACAGGCTCTGGTACTGACGGGCTCTGGAAGACGACCGCTGGCTGCTCTTGGATGAAGAGGAGAAGCTGGACTTTCGACGGCTGGTTCCTCCACTCACGCTGACCCGCGGACGCTTGGAAGGGATTACAGCCCGGGACAGTGGAGGAGGGGGTGGGGGAGGGACCCGGGAAGGGTACGAATACATCCTGTCACAGCACAAACAGAATTCAACTCCACATTTATTTCTAAAGCACCTCTCACAATACAAATCATTCCAAAACGGCGTCAGATTGTACCTGTCGTAGTAATCTCTCTGGAAATCATAATCCAGCTCAAACGTAGAACTGCTGTGGGCAGATTGTGGAAAACGTCAGCAGTGTAGAACGTTTACAAAGCTTAAAGCCAAAAGGTTGACAAAATACTTTCTGAAAATACATCTGATTTAATCCTCTACTTACCTATACATATCTCCAGCTGATCGTTTTGCTGGTTTTGACCAGTGAGGCTTGGGCTCCCCTGCCAAGTTAATATCTGATAGGAAAAAAGTTCATAGTTTAGGAAAGATAACAACTAATTAATCTGCATTTCTCTACCATGTCTTGTGGTTAAAAACTCCATACATTTTTTTTCAACCTATTAGCTTTGAAGGCATCTGTGAACTATTGGACCCCTAAACGCATTTAAAGTCCCTGCCTATAATTCTGTTTTAATCTGCTTTCATCAATAAGTTGCTAATGCACAGACTGTCATTTATAATGCTGCAGTACATTGAACACACCATCATAATCATCAGTTAAGAAACACTCGTCACCGGCAAACGTCTGCTAAACATACAGCATTTTAAAAACTGCTCCAGCAGGTTTGGATTAGAACAGCGGCGGCTGATCTGGGATCAGTTAAAGTCATCTCACCGAGCACCTGTCCAACAATCATTCGGCCGTCCTCTCCAGCCACAGCAGCCCGTGCGGTTCTCTCATTAGCATACTGGACGAAAGCGTAGCCTTTGTGCACAGAGCAGCCAACGATCTTCCCGTATTTGCTAAAAATGGCTTCTACGTCTGCTTTGGTGACCAACATTGTGTTCAGGTTGCCGATGAAGACCCTGGAGTTCAGCGAGCGGGGGTCCGTCTTATTGGTCACGTTGCTGGCCATCAGTTGACTGGTGCTGGAGGGACGACTGGGAAGTAAACAGAGACACAGGGAAACACAGGGCTAAATTTCTGGAGAATGCTGATCTGCAGTATTACTTGAGATTAAGTGTCAAAATAAATGTTAAATAAACCTAAAACAAGGCATTCAAGGTTTAAACACCCACTAAGAATCCTGCCTGAACACACTAGCTGTGTATTAATTTATAAGGCAGCGATGCTACTGGTAGTTGTTTTTGATGTTAACAGGAACCAATCACACTTCCTGCTGTCTGTACAGTGTACAGCTTCATCCTAATGTCACTGGCTCCATATTGGTGGACAGTCATAATTTTCTCATGTTTTTCATAGAGGGGCGATCAGCCCCCCTTATTGATTTATACACAGGATGCTTGTGAGGTGGAAGGGGGTGTTGACTGTGACTCACTCCATAGCGTCAGTGCAGGGCTGTCGTCTGTCTGTCTGTCTGTCTGTTGTTTTGTGGTCAATGTGAGCAGACTGGGGTCTAGACTGCCCTCAGCCAAACCTACAATTCCCAATATCACCCAAGCAAAGAGCGGCTTCCACCAGTTACACTGAGGCAACAAAAACACACCTCATTACTGGACATGGTTAGGTTTGTTTAAATCAATACTTCTGCCACAGACGCCGGCGATGACCAAACACACTGAAGGATGCGCTGGAAAAATAAAGGGAATCAATTCAAAGTAAAAGGGAAAACGGGACTGATGTTCACTGTCGCATGACAGATCTGTCTGCTGCTGTATCACCATAATGACCTCAGGAAAGACAAATCAAGAAGAAAAATAATGTCTGAAATCTAAAAATCAAAACTTGCCATCGGCTTTAACTGAGAGGAGAAAAATGCAAAACATACCCATGAGACGTCCGCAAAGTAAACACAAATCGCAACGAGCAAAACAACCGAATCTGAATGTCCTATTTACCCCGCGGCATGACTCGCATTTATTCATGTGTTTCACATAAAAACATCAGCTGCGCTACGACCGCAGAGCGATGAAACATTGAGAAAATCCCGAGCAGACAAAGAGGACAAACCCGCTTCAGGCCTGCAGATCTCACGGCGGGAAAGAAATCCTTCACAAAAATGCACGAAAAAATAGGCAGAGAGGAAGAAAATCTCGAATACAAAAACTACTCACCAAAAGTTCAAAGTTTAAAACGAGCAATTTAGGAAGCGCAAGTAGCTTACACTGGCTGAAAAAGACACGCGAGCAGTCAACACAACGACACACGTGTTTTCAAGTTAAAAGTCGTGATTTCGTTCTTTTCATATGTGTATGTGTATGCATGTATATATGTGTATGTGTGTGCATGTATATATGTGTATGCGTGTGCATGTATATATGTGTATGTGTGTGCATGTATATATGTGTATGTGTGTGCATGCATATATGTGTATGTGTGTGCATGCATATATGTGTATGTGTGTGCATGCATATATGTGTATGTGTGTGCATGCATATATGTGTATGTGTATGTGTATGCATGCATATATGTGTATGTATGTGTATGCATGCATATATGTGTATGCATGCATATATGTGTATGCATGTATATATGTGTATGTGTATGCATGTATATATGTGTATGTGTATGCATGTATATATGTGTATGTGTATATAGGTTAGGGTTTCCTCATTGTCATTTGTACAGCTGCTTTGCAACAATGTGCCATTGTGAAAAGCGCTTTATAGATAAACTTGAACTTAATTCTGTGACTTATTTCTCTTGTAAGCGCCGTCTTTAAGACGTCGACATGTTTAGTGCTTTTAAACGGTATGAAGTAAGTGAGTAAATATTAACATTAATTTGTCACTGTACCACTGAGAAACTCGTCAGGGCTTTTAATTTGAAAGACTCGCGCGTGTCGCGCGCGTGCATGACCTGAGGTGAAGTAAATGGTCTCTTTTAAACAAGAATTGTATGCCCCCAATTCCACACAGTTAAACACGTGTCTCCAAAAAACATCTTAAACCAGCCTAATTTGGTTGGCAGGTATTAGCTGGTCTTCTAGCCTGTTTTTTAGCTAGTAAAGCTGGTCTTAGCTGATCGGGCTGGAAGACAAGCTCACCTACCAGTTTAATCAGGCTCATCTTCAAGCAGTTTAGACTGGTTTATCTTTTCAACAGTGTCACACTGTGAAATTTGCCACTGTTATCAGCGTCTGGTATAACAGTGCATAAAGAAACTTATATTCAAAAATAAATGCTGTATGACACCTGAAACTAAACGATTTTTAATACAAAAAATGCATATGACAGCATGTGTTTTGCAAATGTATTCATTATGTCTGGCACACCAGGCTGCGTTTACACTCTGTCTAGAAACAGCCTCTTGGTAAATTCGTTTTTTTTTCAGGTTTGTTTCTTGTCCGTCAGCACCAAAAGTCAAAATATCTAAGATCTTAAAAAAACACCGTCAGAGGTCAGTGTCTCCTCATCCTTTTAACAACTGTAAGCTTCAGTGCACTGCAATAAAACAAACACATCAGCACAACCCTGGAGACATTTTACATTTAAAAATACAGCATATTGCTCAATACATAACAATAATTAACAGTCCAAAAAATACCTTCTTTCTTGTGCTTTGTGCTCATTTTTCCTTTATTTGTGGACTGTATGACACGAATGTGTGCGTGTCAGTAAAGGCAAACTTTACTGTAGTAAACTTTACTGTAGTAAACTTTACTGTAGTAAACTTTACTGTAGTAAAGGCTTAACCTTTTGCATTCACCAGTTCAGGTGGGAGGTCAAGTTTGTTTTGGCTCTTATCATAGTGTATCTTCTGTGGAGCAACTCCTGGCCGAGGTGAAGAATTTTTACATGTGACATGGTTTCCATGAAGACACATACACACAACGTACTCTTTAGGTCATTTTGGGATGTCTTATATTTGTGGAAAAATGTATATAATGGAAAAAAATTGTCTATTTATTTTCTCTCTAAACACTGGATGCACAAATGTTGGAAGAGAAAACAATAGTCCAAAAGCGATAATTATATATAAACTTACATCTTATAGTATAATGACTTAGAATTATTGCACAAAAATTAAACTTTCTCCTGTATTTGAATGAAGGCACTTGAAATAATAAGACACCTTGTTAGAAACACATTTTTCTCCTTGTTTACTGCATGAATCGTATGTTTTCCACTGAACTGAAGGAACATCACAACATCACATTAGGCAACAGGGAATAACTTAAACCCTGAAAGAAAAATATGCTGTGATAGGAGACAAGTAAAACTGAAAAAAGAAAAACAAATGAATGCTTCAAGAAAACTTCAAGAAAAAAAATGTGTGTATGATGGAAAACACAGTGAATGTGTGTATATGTATAACACACAAAGTTGTTAATTTAAAAGTTTTTTACATTTGTGTCTTATACAATATAAACCTCACCAATACCAATTGAATTTAAACAACTTTGAAAAAGTAATAATTCAAGATCATGTTTACAGGTTTTTAATATTTATATATCTATAGATAATTATTTGTATATACAGTCATTTAAATTATTATTCTCATACAAAAAGAGAAATTTGAAACTTTATTCCCCTCCCAATAGAAAAGAGAAAAAAAGAAAAAAGGGGTTTTTACCTCTCAGTAAACACGCTACAGGAACAATCTTTAACCCCTCGGTCATCCTTTAAAATGAACCATTTTTCTACACGCAAAATGCAACAATCCATCTTTTAACCAACTGTGATCTCAAATACTCTAAAACAGCCACCAGTTTAATAAAAAGATTCCCAGGACAGTTGGGCAGAGACAGGGGAAGAAATGTGTCTCTAGTTATTACTATCGGTTTGCTCTTGAGTTCTAAGTGACAGAAGAAGCTTTGAAGAACATGACAGTTCTGGAAGTTATTTTTTACAGAACACCGTTTAGAATTTCTTCAGGAACTCTAATTTTCTCCATCCAAGTGCAAATCCAAAACCAAAAAGCTGCTGCAAAATCTTTGTATTCTCAATGAGTTCAGGGAACTGCAGGGCAAAAACATCACAAAAAAGTTCTGTTAAGTACTGCACGTGTCCAAGCGCACACTCATCTTCGAGATTTAAATCTCAAAGCAGATCCCTGACTGAAGTACACTCAATAGGAACTGAGCGAAACAGACATTTAGGTCCAGCTCATCTTTTGTGTCTTCAGTCAGAGCTAAACGAGCACAAGTGATTTCAAGAAGCTCTGATGTCAGCGCACACACACAGACGGGAATAAACCAGCAGTGGTCTATCAATACAATGAAATAACAAATAAGGGCGCGTCTCTCTCAGCTTGCTGGAAACACTCATCATCCCCTCAGTAACCTGTAGAAGTCAAACCCCAAACACACATGGACGTGAAGGATCACAGATCACACTGCCACATGATGGAAAATACTGCTGCAGCAAACACTGCTGACAAGACTGATAGATTTCTTACTTTTGTTTTGTTGATAAACTAAGACAACAAACATTAGAAGAACGTATTCTACGGTTTCAGAACGTGACAAGTTTTAAAATTGGGAAAGAAATGTGTCTGTGTTCACATAAAATATGTGTATGTTTGTGTGTGTGCTTGCAAATATATGATCACAAAAAATATGACCGTGAAGTGCTTTTCAAGCTGTTACGCGCTGCTCTGTGATTGGATAAGAAGTCGTGTAGCGTTGTGACGTGACGCGGCGTGGCGCGTTGGATCGGAACTGACAGTAAATACAGACGCTGCGTGTCGCTGTTACAGGATCCGGCCTGAGCGACGCGTGAGCGGGTCAGTCACCGGTCGATCGGAGCGCTGCGCGGGGATCATGGGCACGAGATCCAGCCGGTTACACGAGGACGCTGCGTCCAGACCTTTCGATAAAGACGCCGTCAAGAGCGAGTCGTGCCGCCGGAGCTCCAGGCCCACCAGCCTCATGGTGGCGTTCTCCGGGAGCTTCGATCACGATTCCGAAGCGAACCGCAGCCGGTCGGAGGAGGGCAGCGATTCGGATACCGGGCAGCAAGCGAGCAGCGACGTCAGCCCCGCCGACCGACACTTGCCGCCGTCGCTGAGCAGTCAGGCCTCGCTGACAGACGAACACGGAGGCGACGAGAAGCGGGAGGAGGAGGGCAGCGGGGAGGAAATAGGCCGCGCACCGCAGCGCACTTTGTCCGAGCGCCTGCCTGCGGCTCGACATCCGTCCGGAGTCACGGCGAGATCCGCGCGGGTGAAAGGGACCCACGCGCGGCCGGTGTCTGAAGCGTGGATCGGCCTCTACAGAGTCAACAGTCGCCACGGTGGTGAGTGTAACATTTCAAACCCTAATTGCTGTTTATTTCGTTATAAGAAATGAGTCATGACAACAAACATATACATATTAATTTCTCTTATACAACCTTGACCAAATGAAAATGAAGTAGCTTAACGTCATACATTTTTGTGAATGACGGGATTCATTTTAAGGGAATGAATGGGTTTGCAGTGTAATTAGAGTTTCAAATCAAACTGGGTTCTGTGCCTCTGAATGATCTGTATTATTTAAATATATGGCTCAGTCGGCCCCCTAAGTCCAGCCAAGAGGTTCAGAAAAATGGGCCACATTGGAGCATTCTGGACTATTCATGGGATGAAAGTGTCTTACAAGTGAAGTCAGATAACCCGCAGCTTCTCGCACGCATCATAAGCCCAAGTAGCACCAGTGGTCTCTGCCGTCACCTTAGACTCAATGCTCTGGAAAAACACAGCCCAGACCAGTTTGTTGATACTATTACATCTTTGTACAGTGATTGCTGTTTTTCACCTGTCCAGCTGTTCGTTGCCCTTTCTGCACCAAACTGTTCCCTGGAGGGAGAATAGAGGACCACCT
This sequence comes from Ambastaia sidthimunki, assembly GCA_036877625.1. Classification (NCBI taxonomy): domain Eukaryota; kingdom Metazoa; phylum Chordata; class Actinopteri; order Cypriniformes; family Botiidae; genus Ambastaia; species Ambastaia sidthimunki. Next base: position 4,215 of record JAZGTK010010643.1, on the reverse strand, counting down.
TTTAAGCTGTCTCACCTCTCCACCTCTTCCTTATAACAGTAAGCATCTTTCTTTACCTCTCTGCCTGTCTCTTTCTCCTGCTGATAGCTGGTTATTCATTTTATTGCATTGTTTATGCCTCGAAGCGGACGTGCTTGCTAAGGGCAGTGGAGAGTGTTCTATCTGTCTTGAAGATCTTCTGCAAGGAGAGACCATCGCCAGACTCGCCTGCCTGTGTGTCTATCATAAGAGGTGATCATAAACACTGATGTTAATGCTCTGAATCAGCTGTACCTGTCTGCGTGCTGAGTGCGCCTGTCTGTCTGCGTGCTGAGTGCGCCCGTCTGTCTGCGTGCTGAGTGCGCCCGTCTGTCTGCGTGCTGAGTGCGCCCGTCTGTCTGCGTGCTGAGTGCGCCCGTCTGTCTGCGTGCTGAGTGCGCCCGTCTGTCTGCGTGCTGCGTGCGCCCGTCTGTCTGCGTGCTGCGTGCGCCCGTCTGTCTGCGTGCTGAGTGCGCCCGTCTGTCTGCGTGCTGAGTGCGCCCGTCTGTCTGCGTGCTGAGTGCGCCCGTCTGTCTGCGTGCTGAGTGCGCCCGTCTGTCTGCATGCTGAGGCTCATACTGCTGATGTTTCTCTGAATAGCTGCATTGATGCGTGGAGTAAAGTGAAGGTCTGTTGCCCTGAACATCCCTTCGATTGATCAGTGTGTCTGTGGGCAGAGACACCGGTGAGCTCGTGTCTTCACTCAAATGGGGCAGCAGCCTATATTTTATAAAAACAAAACGCAAGCCTCAACACTTGATGCCAGCTGAATAAGACTGAATAAGCCAGAAGTAAAACTGTCTTGAACTGTCTGCTGTGGTGAGACGTGATTTGTCTCAACAGCCGGTTTCTCTGCTGCCCTTTTCTCTCTTAACTCTGAGACCGTTACGTGAAACAGAGCTTCAAATAAGCACAAGAAATGGAAATGAGAGGAAAACTAACACATGGATCATCTCCTCACGGGCACCGTGGTCTCCTGCATTGGGATGGTGTTTCTCTTCTGATGGAAAAAGTCAGTGATGTCATTTCTGCTGGATTTATAGGCTTGGTGTTTGTTTTTTTCTGGGAAAAACTGGGCTGGAGTTACATCGTCTGGAATGAACTCATTGATTATGTACAGTTCATCAGGTGCTGGGTGAAATCAAATAAGTTGCACATGATTGCATATGCATGCATACATGATGTTTTGTATTTTGGATAATGCTAAATGATGTTTTGTTGGTTGTTTGCTTTTTTTCTCCCGTGTAATGAGAACATTTCAAAGGCAGAGTGAAGTTTCCAGTTTAATAGTAGATTACTTCAGTTTCAGATTTAGAAGATTCATTTAATTAAACTTGTGCCACCAGGAATGTTAATTTTATCCACATCAGTGAAAGGTAAACTCTCATATACACAGTCTTTTAGCTGCTGTAGTTAAACTGTACATTATTATCAGAGCAGAACAAAATATCTTCCACTTGTTAGATTAATGGCTGTATCATTGATTGCAGTGTGTGCGTGTGCAGTGTGTGCGTGTGCAGTGTGTGTGTGTGTGTGCAGTGTGTGTGTGTGCAGTGTGTGTGTGTGCAGTGTGTGTGTGTGCAGTGTGTGTGTGTGCAGTGTGTGTGTGTGCAGTGTGTGTGTGCAGTGTGTGTGTGCAGCTGTAACCATTGTGCAGAAATGCAGTCCACCTGAAGTTCTGTACAGCAGGTCTTCTCTGATAACATGATCGATGTGTGTGAATCAGGCCGGCCGTGGTGAGAAGATGCCATATGGCACATTGTGAACAGCTGATGGCAGTTTATGTCTGTAATTCATGACTGGATGAATACAGTGGAGAGGCAAAGAGAGAGATTTCATAAGACTGCACAGACACGGTTGTCACATTCAAACAGAAAATGTTTCGAGCTTTACAGGGTTACTTCATTGGTTATGTTGAGGATTGTGTTGTGTTTGGTGTCTGTTTTTGAGGGTTTATATTTTGAGTGGTATATAGTTTATGTTTCTTTGTGTTTTGTGTTGATGGTGTATTTTGATAATCTTTGAAGCTCTGTTTTTTTCATTTATTTCATTTGTGTCATACCTCAATATCTGTATTTACTCTGCTCATCTGAGGCTGAGCTAATGCCAGAGTTTGTGATTCTATTGAAATAGACAGTAGAAGCAGCACAGAGTAACGGTGAGTGTTTTGGTCAAATATGAATGTTTTTAGATCAGAATGATTTGCATGTATTCAAACCCTCAAACTGACAATCTGCCTTCATTCTGCAAAAGAACGGTTGAATATTTATTTATTAAAGTGTAAATATTCCATTTCAAATGGCTTTGTCTTTTGTTTTTTACTTGCTGCTGTTTCTATGCCTCAATCTTTTGTATGTCTAAAAATTGTTTTATATGTATTTTTTACAATAAAGTGTGATGAGTGCAGTTTTGGACCGTCTTTACTAAAGCAATTCATGATTTTTTGGGGGGTTAAAGCTGTTTGAGCTTTCAGATCTGACTTTCCAAGAAAAGACTGTGTAACAATAAGAAACATTGGTAAAGTATTTTGATGCAAACTGAGGTTGTGGTAGAGAGGCTAAAGATTGTAACCATGCCAATAAAAACGTCTTTAATTGTCAACGCATAATAATAACATTCATAATAACATTCAACATACAAACAAACAAACCGCATGAGTTGTGAGCAGATTATTGAATTAGATGTATTTGTGATGGTGACTAGACTGAATGACTAGTGACTGAATGTCTTTGACTTCTAGTGAAGCACATATTCTATTTATAACCCTAGTTTAATTTAAAACTGTATTGAAGATTCTGCTATGCAGTTTAAAATCTGTATTCTAAACTCACATTATTTTTTATCCTGGAATAACAAGTAACCCAGTGGGTTTAGTGGGTGTTGCTGCATAATGTCAAAATCTTGCATGTCCTATATTTCAACAGCTCTTGTGTTGTGCTTGCGTTGTGTCATTAAAGTTGTGAAACTCTTCCACCCTGTGGTCACTTACTGACACTTGCGTGTTTCTACAGAACACAAAAGCCTGTTAAAAGAATGGAACGATCAACTTTCATTGCCAGCTGCGCTTTTGTACTTGTTATTGCATTTGTTTGGGCTACAGAGCTTTAAGAGCACACAAAACAAACACAATAAAATCTCTTAAAGTAAATTTAAAAGTACACAATTATCAATTAAACATATGCAGTTGTAGGAATACACTGCACGGGTCTTAACAACACCAGAAACATCAATGTGTGATTCTGATTCATCCTCTCACTGTGTGTTTGTTGCCCCTCTAAATGGGTTTTAGGGGCAGAATAGTAAAACTGACAGCCACCATTTACTTCTGCTGTGTGGAAAAAGGCAATGACAGTGAAAGGTGAAGCTGTCAGTCTTTCTGACTGTCCCTCTGAAGGTCATATGAGTTTAGAATCTGAAGTGATCTCGATTGAGGCAGGTCTTTCTACACTTCCTGCTTCTGTGTCATTATGCAACGCTATAAAAACCTCACAAAAATGATGTATATCACTATTATTTGTTTTATTGTATTTGGTGCACTGTCATTTTTATGTGGCAAAAATTGTACCAACGTACTGAAACAACAATGATGAGAAAGTGAATTTCTCTAGCGATCTGAACTTCTTCACTGCAGATTTTCCACACGGGGGGTTTTGTAAATAATGCAACCGAAGGAAATGAAACCTACTTCAGTCTGTGAGAAACACAGGTGAGTTCAGTGTGTGTTCAGACCTCAAACCAGAGCAAACTGAGGAACAGGTAAGTGTTTTCCAACATAATCTTCAAATGAACATGTCAATGCTACGTTTTAATAAACAAAGACATTGTAATATTATTAGCAATTATTGTTTTAGAACATTGTACTTAATTTTAGTCTGTTGAGGTGTTTCCTCACAAAGAAGCAGAACAACTGACATTACAATTTTTGGTACACTGAGATACTATTTGTAATATCTTCATGTTGTATTAAGTCTTTTTATACACAGTGAGTAGCTTCTATTTTAATGTAGCAAAGTTTTATTGATAGTGATGACATTGATTATAACTATATTGTTTAGGATGATGGACACAGAGACTCACCCTACAGCTGGACCAATGTACCCTCCACCTCCATACATGCCCCCTCCTTACCCTACAGCCCCTGTCATGTACCCCCAGTCCCTTCCTGCACAGGGTGGATTTATTGCCCCCAACCTGCCA
>JAZGTK010010642.1:0-16250 GCA_036877625.1 Ambastaia sidthimunki | reverse complement strand
AAACCCAAACTAACACAATCTCGACACGTTCAGTTATTAAAAGCAGCGTTTGCTTTAGTAAACGGGCGGCGTTAGTTTATGAGGCTGTTCGTGTAAAAGGCCGCAAACGCGGATCATTGTTTCTGCGATACTCGCGGTGATGTTGATTGTAAAGTTTTACATTTAAAAGCTCATTTAATGTCTGTTGTTTGATGAAACAGCTTTGCAAGCATTGCATTTATAACCATTTGTTTGCCCGATCCGTCAGTTTCTCTTCCCAGTTTGTTTTATTTACAAATAAAGTGTCATGATGACAACGTTAAATTCACTTGAATGTGTTACTTCAGTTCATCAAAGCAACGTTTAAACAACGCAATGTCTGTGATACAAGCTCATGTAAACAAGTTTGTCACATTGGGTAAAACAGACATTTTTACCCTTATGTGTCTTAACCATAATATTTGTTCAAAAACATGAAACTTAGTGAAAATAAACACAACTAAAGCAGCCAAACAAATCTCACCACCCGCATATAACCTTTATTTCTCCTGTCTGGTGTTTGTATGATGATTTTAGGAACGCACGAGTGTTTCTCTGGGTTATAAGCTCGACTGTACAGACGCCATTTTCAGTCCATTTGATCGCGTGTGTTCACAGCAGCAGTGAAAGCATTATGTAATAACATCAGACCCTAACATGCAGTTATCATATCAGAGTTTCAATAACCACACTGACCACACGACACAGTTCCAGGACATGATCATGCGTTCAAAAGACCCTTTCTTTACAAACAACATTCACCATTTAATTCCTGTTCACTACAAGTGCGTGTCGTGTGTTACTAGTAATTGTATTTCCAGTGGAGAAATATAACTAATGCAGTAAAATGGTGCATAAGACCATGTCAACATATAAACACTTGACAAGCCAGAGATCCAGCAGAACCCCACAGGCGTGTTCATAAACACTAACCGTTGCCTTCAGTTCAGTCTGTTGGATATATGAAGTAGAGATTTAATGTTATAAATGAATTCAGGAAACTATATCAGGGGCTGTATATTAAAACAGAGTTAATGACATGAACTATCTCAGTAAAGCTGAACATGATCAGGTCAGATGAATTATAATTATTTAGTGTTTGTCTTGAGCACAGGTGTCATGGATGATGAAGATGACCGTTGTCTTCTGGATTTTATAGGGTGAGCAGCTTTACTGTGTGACTCTTTAAAACTGTGTGTCACTGTTTAAAACTGCAATCTGAGTTAAGCTGATAATATTGATTCATAATTTGACTTGTTGGGTCTGATTTCTGATTTCTTCTTATCATTCGACTACAAAATACGTTTTGAAAAGTATGTAAAGTAATCTGCTTTTTTCCCTTTCAAGCAGAGAGGCAGAAGTTACAGACTGCAGCTTTAAAGAGCTCAGTTGCTTTTATAAAGGCCAGTTACTTTACTTTTAAATAATAATCAAACATGTTTTAATCAACAGAGATGTGCAAGCGTTGAATGAGTATCTTCATGGTTCCAGCAGTAAAGCTGTAAGTATCTCTCAGTGTTTAACTTCAGTGTTTTATATTAAGAAGGTTGTAATAGCTGCCTGTGATACAGATTGAGGAAGATGACGTGACAAACGCGGCGTATGGCTCTGACAGCTCGTTCTTCATCACTGACCATGTGAGTATTTTGCATTCAGTGCAGGTGATACCTGAAGTGAGTTAGAAACCATTAATGTTCGCCTGGTTCCCACTGTTCACACATGTTCTGCTGACCTTGTTGTGTTACATGCAGCAAACTCTTCAAGTGGTTACACTTCTGTTACACAGCAGCGTGTTGCTCGTCTATGCTGTGTGAAACAGGAGAATCTGAACAGTGTCTGGTTTGGTTTTCTGCTCAGGGTGGCTCTAATGAAGGACTCAAAGATGGCCACAGTGATCTGGGAGAGTTTGGTGGAGCTGAGCTTCAGCTCTCAAGCAGTCTCCCGTTTATCGACGACGATCTTGAAGGTGGAACTTCTCCAGGTGGAATCGATCTTGAGGGTGAAGACCAACCCTTTGACATTCTCCAGAAGTCATTGCTGGAAGCAGATATTACAGAGCAGACGTTGGCACAAGAAGCCCTTATGGACACCCAACCATCTCTTATTCCCACAGCCACCACCTTCCCTCAGCTGGTCTCTGGAGGGCTCGGAGGCATCGCAGGACCTGGTGTTTTGGCACCATTGCCCTTTGCCAGGGTGCAACCTCAGACTTTTATTCAGCAGGTTCCCCAGCTACCTTTGCCAAATGGCTCCACAGGACATATCCAGGTAGTGGGGTCATTCAACAACAGTGCCTCATCCATGATGACTATCGACAGTTTGGAACAACCGCAGATCCTCTTGAGGTCAAGTGGAAATGTAGTGGCAAAAAACAGTGGGCAGGGTGCCGTATTCACACCTTCTGTAGCCAATCAGATGTCAATGTCCTTCAATAAAGGGTCGATACCAGTTCAAAACATTATCATCCAGAGAAGCCCTACACAACAGACATTAGTTAGACCTATTCAAACAAAACCGTTACAGTCAGGGGAACAAACTGTTTACAATATCAGCAACATTGGGCTTCAGCCCAGCACTACTGCTACTGCAAATTTAGTCAGTAGCCCCTACACAACCACTGGCTCTCCTCAGACTGCACAACAGGTGAAAATTGTCAATCCAGCCAGTAGCACTGTAATACATTCACCACTGGGGCAACAAATACAGACCCAGTCTGGTGTTTCTCAGGGGCAGATGTTGGTACCTAGTTCCCTCACCACTGGTACCACTGTTCACAGCTACCAGGCTGTGAATGGACAGGTGATACAAAGCAACGCTGACCCGGCGTCTATGAGCACTACCACCTACTCAATCCTGACCAATCAGAACGCAGCAATGCAGATTATTGCCGGGCAGAACTTTTCAGCAGGAGGGCAGTTGATAGTTAATCATGGGTTGGTTAGTGGAAGTCAAATAAGTCAAGCTTCACCGACGCCTGCTGTACAGTTGTCACAGAGACCTGGCGCCACGGCCAAAGTTTGGACTGCCGGTGCGTCGCCTAGCCCTGCCACCGTACAGACACCACAGAGTTCAGGTCACCTCACCTTGCTTAATTCTGCTGTACAAGCCCCCCAGGTTTTTCAGCAGGTATCAGTCAGTCCTGGACAGCATCTGCTCATGTCTGTAGCTCAGAGCACTCCAGAGATTCAGCAGGTCTCTCTAAACCAGGTAAAAAACACTTGCGTGAAATTATGTTCTGGGCTTTTTATACTTTACAAAACTATATTTTTGTATATTTTTTAACATACATTTAAATTTTTCATAGAACATCACAGCAGCTTCAAAAGGGCAGACACAGTTAGTTAATCTCCTTGGTACCAAAGGTAAGTCTCTGTGTTTCATAACTGTTAGTTTGCTTTATAGATCTTTAGTGAACTTATTACTTTCCTTTAAGTGTCTATTTTGATTCATATAATGTCGATTTTGTATAATGTAGTTTAAGTTCTGTAGTTTGTGTATTGTTTCTGATTAGTCAGTGTCACACCTGAATCTCTCTCCTGCATCAACACTTTTATTTTATATTCTGTTGAATTGTAGCTGTGAAACCTCCTGCCAGTCAGGAGCTGACGCGACCTGCAGACCAGCAGCTGACCAGAGGAGACATGTGAGTGTCACACCTGTTTATTCTGAAACCAGAATCCAGCAGAGATTAAAGACATTGTGACTTCCCTCATTCAAGCAGAAAGTCTTGTGTGACTGAAGTAGCTGACTGGAGGTTTTGAAAAGAGGCGGCTGAGTGCAGAGACTTCCTTAAAGAGATTTTGCTGTGGGTCAGTCTCTTTATTCTTGCCCTGTTTCACAGGGTCCTCCAGCAGCTCAGAAGAGATCACAGTGGGGTCATGTCTCCAGAGCAAACACCCTTCACTTCCATCAGTGGTGTTATTGACAGATTACTGCCCTATCATGTTTTCCAAGGCTCCTCGTCACAAAATGAAGAATTCACCAAAGGTGTGTTTCACCAACATGTTCACACATTACTGTGTAATCACAGATATACTGAATATTTCATTGGTTCTGATGGGCTTTACAGTCGATGAGGAGTTTAAGGCCGTTGCCACGCAAGTGTTGAAAAGAACGCAAGCCATGGTAAACAAATACAGACGTCTGCTCATGGTGGAAGCAGAGGTAAGCTGTAACACGGGTTTTATTTATTCCTCTGTAGGTCTGTTACAGTTATTTGTAAGTCGTCAGTCAACTGCAAATCAATTCATATCAAATGTTTTTCAGAGGTCAAGCCCTTCTTCAGAAATGGTGATGATAGACAGAACGTTCAACCAGGAGGAGCGGAGCAACTTAACCCAAGAGAAGCGAAGGGTGTTAGTGGATCCAGGTAAGAGAGATGGCAGGAGATCTGCACAGCCAAATAAAACAGTTTTCCCAGAAAAGGGGAAAAACAATGGAAAAGTAGCACAGAGTGAACGATCCCTTGATATGTGACTGTAATGTTGTAGTTCTTTGGTTTCTCAGATGGTTTCCTGGAAGACTTCTGCTGTGGTCCTAAAATGAGCATTTCAAGTCATGAAATGACTGCAGACAGCCATGAGGAAAACTCCAGTAGAATGGAGACATCCCCAAAACACCGGCTGGGATCAAACAGTCACACAGAATCTGCTTATAGGACAGACTCCCATCCAGACAGAGGAACGGAGGAACACAGAAGATCTCCTATCAAGTGCATCCTGGACATGAAAAAAATCAAATCCAGCAACCTCACTGGCAGCACTCAACCTGCTCGTCACTCTTTATCTCCCAGCCAATCACAGAACAGCACAGGCATGGGGCGGAGTCACGAACAGCAGCTAACATCAGATCATGGTCACGCCTCATTGGCCGACACAGACTCTGTGCTGGAAGCTGCAGTGAATAGCATCTTAGAATGTTAGTGTCGTATGTACATCAGCTAATGTCATGTTTCATGTGATCTGTTTAAAAATGCACATAGCGGTTCTGAGGATGTGATGAGGAGGAATGTAGGAATATTGGTGGTGATGCTCTGATTCTGTTCTAGAGCAGTTGACACAGAACGTTTTTCTCATAATGCGTCAGTTGCATTCACACATGCAGATACACTTGCGTTCTCACAGACTCAGTCGTGCAGTAAGTTTGGTGATGGTTGGATGTAGTGTGTCATTATTAAACACATCTACACGTGTTTTAAGCTGTAAGGTGGCATTGTGATGCATCACTGCAGTAGATTTTGACCGATTAAGACAAACACACCGACATGTTTTCATTGTTTTTGAGCATTAGCTGCTCATGTTTTTGTTTCAGTTTGTACCTTACAGGTATGTGATCTCCAGTCAAAACTCATAGTTTTGTGCAGGAGAAGTTTAAGTCCTCAGATTGAGGGTAAAATATTACGTTGTTTTATCTTTTTTGTTTGAATTCTTTCATTTTTAAGGCTCTTGTTCGGAATCTCTGCTGCTCACTGTCTGGAGGAAATGAGTGCTGCTGGGCACCTGAACTTACATAGGTGAGTTTAAACCAAAATATACAGTTTTATATATATATATATAAAATAACTTTTTTATATTTTAATTTAAATTATTTTAAATAAATAAATATGTATTAATTAAATGCAACAAATACTACCATGAAATAAAACATTGCAATTTAATTGATCTTTTAATTAGTTTGTTTTTTTTGGCAGTATAGGGATTTTTTAATGCAGTTAATCTTATCAATCATCTTTAATTCTTTTGTTGTGGAATATATCTGAGACTCGACAGCTTACTGGAGATGTTACAGACAATGATAGAAACTGACCGGTGCAGAGAGTGTGTGAATGTTTCCATTAATTCATGTTTCCATTTTCGCATCATGAACACTAAACTCCAGTGACCAGCAACCAAAAATGACACAACAAATACGTTTCACAGTTCATTAGTATCAGTTAATGCACATGCAAAAATGTATCAACATTAGTTCATATCTATGTATCATAAATATGAATAAACCAAATTTTATAAATGCTGTAAAAACATGTTCAGTGATTATATATGATTTGAATGTTGTTTTAAAGTGTTGATCTGAGCTCTGGTGGCTGGTATTCAGAGAATCTCTTCTTTGCCGTAGAACAGAGCGAGTGAAATAACCGTTTGTTTTTACAGCATTTTATTGTGTGTATGGCCTTGAATTATTGTAACACCATGATAAACGTTTGAACATTTTATTTCCAGGATCACCTAAAAACTTGATTTGTAATGTTTGTATTACACAATAAAAACATGAAACAAATTATTTATACTTTTTATAAAGAAAGAGTATTAAAGAAAAAGCAGTTTTATTTTTATGTGCTCAGTTTATTGTTGCTTCCTGCAAGTTCATTACAGCAGCAAATTTAATTAAATATTAAAAACATTTTGAATTCTTTTGTGTTTTATTTTAAATTCATATTTTAAATCATTTTAAGTAATCTTGTGGCAGTGGCCCAATACAAGTTAAGGGTTAAATCTTCTCTGGTGTGTCATTATAAAACCATGCATGAGTCGAATGAAATATATCAAGGGCATTTTAACTAATTGATTTAAATGTTTAATAACATTTAATGGATGAACACGTCATATCTCTCATTCACTTCCTGCCGCTCATGTTCATACTGTTTATGAGGGACTCTTGTGTTGACCATCAACGTCATGGGTGCTTGACAAACATCAAGTTCTTGTGGGATTATATGAATAATTCATATTAATATTGAATAATTATCCTCACTTTAGACCTTTGAGAGCTGAATAATTAAAAATAAACCATGTGGTTATATTCAGAGCCATGACTCAAGTCTCATTGTTGCTATGGTTTAGACTTTAAATAACCCAGTCAACAGGGAATGTTCTCAGAATGTTGGCTAACATTCTCTTAAAGTTCTTTTATCACACTATCATCACAGTGTGTTCATTGAAAAAGAATGACCTGGTTTCACAGTAAACAGGAGGTTTATAATACAATCAAACAGTGTGAACACAATATTTCACAATAATCTGCAGTTTCATATAAATAACTTTATTTAACCCAATTAAAAATACAACTAAAAAGATTTGCACTTACATAAATAGTCACTTTCAGGCCAAACAGTTATTAAATACTTTAACATCTACCACAACCTGCTTAAATATTACGTCACGAGTCCCACATAAATCACTTATGATCAGACATTCTTAAAAAAAAAAACATTTCAAAGAAAGAACAGGAAACTCTTGACTTGCTTATTCAGCAAAGTATAAAAGTATAAAAGATGAAGTTTTAGGGATAAAAGGTGAAATCCACACACAGTGTGGGTGTAACAGGCCTCATACACTCATTACTGCTGTATATTAAAGCACAAAGCAACCGGAATATCAAACAACAGAACAATGTGACCCTGAATCAAACATCAAAACATCTGCACAGTAAAAGAACGAATATCTATAAAACATGCTTTAACAGAGAAAAACATGAGCTTTACAGAGAACACAATACAATGTTACACACAGCTTTTTAAACCAACAATGAAGAAAAATTAATTCTGCATGAGGACTCACTCCAAAAAAAGACACTATTTTAAAAACAAACTGAAATGGAACAGAAAAGTATACATATTAAAAATAAACTTTGGATGAATTAGAAAAATATTTTGTATATTATATAAACACAATAACATTAAATATCTATATCAAGAATGTTATTCTTAAGTCGTTATTAGAATGTTTTCAAAATGTTACAGAATTTAAAAAGTTTGAATAATGTTGTTATAACCAAGCAATAACAGTAAAACAACCTTAAAAAAACTGGACGTTTTAAATGTTCCTAGAACTTTTTAATGTTTTAAAAATATTTTTCGAGAGGTCCATGTCAACCATAAATCTGTGTAAACATCTGTAAGTTCAGGAACTCTCTTTGTTCTCCTGACTCTGAAGAGTGTGTTTGAGTTGCCGCATGTGCACCAGAACCCCGGCCACCAGCTGTTCCTCCAGGACAGTGTGTAAATCTGACCCTCTCAAGTCCAGCAGAGGATCCAGTCCAGTGCCTTCAACCCCCTCAGGGTGCACGTCTCTGCGCCTCCTCTTGAGATCCATGCCTCCATCCTCTCTGCTTCTCTTCTCTTCTTTAATCTTCTCTTCTGGTGGGATGATGTTCTCCTTTAAGTCCCTGCCTCCCTGTTTCTTTGGTTCGGGTGGTTTGTTGTCCTTCTGCTGTTCATCTGATTTTTGAGCATCAACAGCCCGCTGCAGCTGGTCTAACCTTTCCTGCTGCTCGAGAACTCTTTTCTCCTTCTCCACCCGCTCCATGATCTCTTTCTCAGTTTTTGCTCTCACGTGTTTCAGCTTCTCGGCCTCCAGTCTTTCCTTCTCCAGTCGCTCTTTTTCCTGCCGCACGTGCTCCAGCTCCAGCTCGCGTGCCAGCTGCTCTCGCCTCTCCCTCTCCTTCCGCTCCTTCTCCACGAGTTCTTGCACCTCCTTCTCGATCTTCTCCTTCTCCAGCCTTTCTTTCTCTATTCTCTCCTTCTCAGCTTCAAGCTGGGCTAGTTTCTGTCTCACTCTCTCCTCCTCTTCTGCTATAGCCTCAGGATTGACTGCGTCGTCATTTCCTGCATCAATTTTATGTGGAAGCTCCTCCTGCTGAGGAGCTACAACACCATCATCTTGCAATGACTCATCAGTATTGTGGAGAAGGGCAGCTTGGACTTGAGACACTGTGGGTTCTTTTGCAGCTGGCTCTGCAGGCAATGCGACACCCGCAGCTGCATGCGCAGGCTTTTCTTGAGGCTTCTGCATTTGCTGCACACCGGCAACATTGGGCTTCACTGCCCCATCCAACACATCCAACTCCTGCATCTCACCTGCACACAAGACAGGATGTGTGTTGTTGTCATATTGTATACAACAATGCTAAACAACCAATGCAAACACTCACTGATAATATAAGTGCACCAAGTTGTGGAAGTGAGACATACCTGCTGCTAGTTTTGGTTCAACTTCTTCCTTTACCTGATGGACCTCCTTGTGTTCCTCAAACACATGTTTCTCCTCATGCTCTACGTGACGTTTCTGCTGTTCTGCTGCCTTTGGTTCTTCTTCTCCCTCTTTGATTTGGTGGATCTCCTTGTGTTGTTCCTCAATCACAGCCAGAAGTTTCTCCTGCTGGTCCAGGAGTCTCTTATGCTGTTCTTGCTGATTTTTAATGACCTGAAGCAGCACAGCGTGGTCCAGCTGACCTTCTGAAAACAATCCAGAAAGAGGAAAGAAACAGTTCAAACACATCTGTAAACTAGATTAATGAGAGACACTAAATAACATCATCAGTACAGAGTCATACTGTAGTGGTTATTCACAGCTATGATGTAAGTTAAAGTGTGAGAGAAGAACAGCAGACATAAGACAGATCACCTCGTACCTGCAACAATCTTTTTAATCACTGCAGGAGGCAGAAGTCCACAGCATGCCAGAAGAACGAAGCAAGAGAAGAAATCAAGACAAAAACAGTGTAAGACAGAGAAAGAGAGTAAAGTGCCTTCATGAAAAAACAAGCCAAGTAAGAGAGGCAGAGATTTAAAATGTGCGTGTCTGAGGATGCTCACAGTAATGTGACATTCAGAAAAAAAAAACTCTCCGTGACATCACTGAGAAGGGCAGTAGAGGAGTGTAGGGCAAAGAGAAAGTTTTACAAAAACAGGGTCGAAAATCAACACTCCGCAAGTGCCAAATAAGAGTAAAAATTGATAAACTGGCTTAACTTATTTATTCCCAGCTGACCAGTTACTTCAATTAAAGGAATTTTTCACTCAACGTTGTTCACCCAAAAGCAACTTTAATTAACTGATGTGACGTGAGTTATTACGTGAGTTATTTAAATCAATTTTGACAATACTTCTGGAGCTCTGTGGTGGATCAACCACTCACCTTCTATCTTATCTTCATCCATGTCCTTGACAACTCCTCCATCGAGAACCTTCTCCTGTTTGTTCTCTTGCTCAGAAACCTGCTCCTTCACTGCAGGAAACAAAGTCAGAGAACTGATAAAGTCAATAAATAAACAAATCATTACATTTAAATAAATTAAGATTACATTTCCTGAAGAAACTATGGGTGATACTTTTTTGTGCACATCATGCAGAACTAAAGGGGTCTATAATATGAGGGGTCTCCAATCCATGCTCCTGAGCTGCAGAGTGTAGCTCCAACTTACTCAAACACACCTGCTGGATGTTTCTGTCAGTTCCAAATATCTCAATTAGCTGCTTGAGATGTGATTCATTAATGCTGAAGCTAATCCCTGCAGCTCTGTGGACCTCGTTGGAGAGCTCTGGTCTAGAAAGACTTACGTTTCTCAGCCTGAGGTTCAAGTTGTCTGGCTATCTCCTCTAGCTTCTCTGCAGCACCTTCATTCTCAGCATGCTGTTCTTTAACCTTCTGATCTTCTGTTTTTTTAGAATTGTCCAAAACCTCATTGCCTGCAAGCTGGTCCTCTTTAACGTCCTTCTTCACCACAGCTTCTTGTTTTTTTGGCTCCCCCTCTTTAATAGATTCTTGCCCCGCCTCATGTATTTGCCTTCGGCCCTCTCCAGCAAGAAGCTCCTCCTCCTCTCTGGCAAGCGGTTTCTTTTCTTCTCCCTCAATAACAACTTGCTGTTTTTCCTCCTCCAGCTCTTCCTGGTTTTTAATATCTTCTACAGGAACTCTGTCATGAGGGATGGGCGGCTCATGACGGTGAGCTTCCACATCTGGGACTGCAACTCCTGCAAGAATTTAATAGGTTCTCCATAACCTCCAAATTCTTAAACATAACCTCGATAACTTATAGATCACAGAACATTTGGGCTTAAACAGGTAACGTTACCTGCTTCAGGACGGTCCAACTGAACCTCCTCCGCCTGGTTCTTCTGCTCATCTGCTTTCACAGGTACTTTAATTTGAGCAGGCTCTTCTGGCATCTTCTCATTTGCCTCTTCCACCTGTATTGGGGGCTTCAGAAGGTCCAATTTCTCTCCTGGATCAGGTTCCACTCTCATCAGATCCACTGAAAGGAATCACAATTATAATGTGTCCTCTCTGAACTTCCTGTATGTTCTGAGTATTAACTGATAACTCCCCCTGCAAAAATATAAAACATTTGAAATACCAGTCACTTCAGACAGCTCAGGAGCAACAAACATGGGTTTGTCTTTGGTTTTCGCCGGGATGTCTGGCAGGGGTTCGAATTTCTGCGGCTCACTGGAGGAAATGAACAGTGTGGGGAAGGTGCTGATGAGCATAATCCCAAGACCGACCCACAGAACCAACTGAAATATAAGAATCAAGAGAGCATCTTTGGGAGAATCAAACGAGCAGAGCATTAAAAATCAGTCATCTTTAATTAACAAACATTATTTTAGGATCAGAGATCACAGACATTTAAAACACTGTGTTTAGATTTGAAACAATGACGTGACCATCACACCTGTGCAGTCCAGGCGTTCCTCATGATCTTCTTGTAGATGAGAGCTGGACAGATGAAGCAGATGAGACTGCCCATGGTGGCTCCAGTTAGACCGAGGATGGTCTCCACTACGTAACACAAAACACGTTTTGCAAACAATGACAATTTCACGACACAAAGTGAGTGATGATTCCCTCAGAATACAGAAGCTGTCAGTAAGTTTCAATTCAGTTGTCATTCTCATTTAAAACGTGTGTAAATGTGTTCGCACTTTGCATTCTAAAACAGGAGTGAGATCTGAACTCTGCTGCTGCGTGTACGTGGTTATAGAGTTTTACCATTAGGAATGAGGATCCCAACCAGCATAGTGCCAAAAACGATGCAGAGAGTGATGCTTTTGAAACGAAGGGGCGGCATGTAGCCTGCGGCGAAGGTGCCGTCCTTTTGCTAAACAGAGGACAGGAGCACAGTTAACAAACTATCTGCTACATGACTCCAGAGGATCGCTGGTGTCTGTCTGCTGGATCTCAGCAGATGCTCAGGAAGCCAGACTTTGGGGTCTGACTTCAGTTCTCAATGAGATCTTTATTGAGAAACTGTGGTTGGAACAGTGTAAAACTATTGTGCACATGTAAGAACACAGTTGAACAGGACTGTTACCTGCTGCTCGAATAACATGGTGTTGATGGCCTGCCTGCAGGGTAAGATCATCATGGGGAAACTCACAGCCACAGACATCATGAAACCCACACGCACCATCTTCGTCACCAGGTTAGACGGGAAGTTCATCAGCACATTGCCAGCAATGTTTTCTGTGAAGCTCACATAACCAAAGAAACCCACCTGAGGAGTAAAGAGAAGAGCATTCACTATCTGAGATTACACTACACTCGACTCAAGCGTCACACCGTAAACGTACTGTAATGTAGAAGGCGGTGACCACTTTGAGTGAAGACGTGAAAATCACACTCATTCCCTTCACCGAAGGCTCGTCCAGACTGTCGTAAGTGGGCAACACCTGCCTACAGAGAAAAGATCTCATCAGAACCAAGACCAACATTCTTAATATAGAACAAAACTCATTCCAAACAAACAAATGCAGAAAAAATGTTCAGCATCATCACCAAACAGCTACAAAAAGAAAATCTGTCTGTCATCAGAACAACCAGTAAAACATTAAACAAGGAATTTCACAGAGTCACTGTATATGAACAACAAGTGTTTAAGTTTAGTGTGTGGTTTAATTTCCTGCCAGTACAGGCTTTAGTTTAAGCTACACACACAGCATGCTAACAAAGTAGAACTTAGAGAAGGAAACATGAGTGGATGAAGATGGAAGAGTAACCAGCACTCCTGGTCCATTCATTTGGAGAACACCACACCAGATAAACACTGGAAAGTCTAACCACACTGTCTGGTTAGTAGATTCTAGCTAACAAACAGAGGAACAGACATGAAATTGAAAATGATATTAAGATAAAGAACATGAGCACTTATCAAAGCCAAATGACAAACGTCTCCCAACAAAATGGAAGTCTTGCACCTCTAACAATGTTAACTAGTGTTAGTTAATGACACTGTAATCCGCTTCTGACATACTGCCAACTGACCAATGAACACAAGGGGAATTAAAACAGCTCAGTGTGCAAATCTATTTCAGAGTTGATTTGAGGACAATGTGGATTTTCACTTTAGATTATTTTACAGATACTGAACTCTTTAAGAAATCAGTTTGCAGAAGTCAAGAAGTTATTGCACACGTTAGTGGAGCAAATTCTTACAGGTATAAGACAAGACACATAAGTACGAAAAAAGTGTCTCCAAGAAAGTTCAAAACATATAAATCTAGCAATAAGGGTCCATTTTCCCAGAGCAAACACACTTACACAGCTGTAACTGTTCATCTGTTCAAAAATGCAGATTTCACAGAATCTTGAAGCCGCCTTGCACCATTAAATGGATTTCTACATCAAAAACTCTACTGGGCTAATACAGCGAGACAGAGAGACGGCGTGGGAGTACTTACGACTGGCAGGAAAAGGCCACAGATAGGCCTGCGAAAGACAGCGAAAGACACCGTCCCAACCAACATAAACAACCTTGTTCAGCCACTGGCCAATGAGGAGGCCGTGTTTGAAGGAGGACACCATCTGTGGTGGAGGGGAGAGCAGGCAGGTTACAGTATTCCCAAAAAGACATCAAGAGGGAAGGGAGAGAGGTTGGGAAGTGATAATGGTTTGGGTGTTGTCAGGCCTAATTCAACTTTCTCTTGACAGCTCTGTCGTTTGTTTGTTTGTTGTAACCAAAGGAAAATTTCAGATTGCAGCTTTAATCAAGAGCACCAGCTTGTGACGCATCACGATCGCTCAACTCTTTAGACCCTGTCAGTTTACTCCGTTAACTCCTGACGACACAAAAACACACAGACCTCACGCAATCTCACGCACACATACCCTGAACCAGACAGCACCAAAAAACAGAGGTTTGGATTGGATGAATGGGGACAGATGAAGAAGGGCATTCTGGGTAATGTAGTTGAATCTATGGCATGTCAGTTCTTCAGGGCGGATTACTTACGGGTGACAGCAGAAGGTGGTGGCGATTATTGGAAGACACTGTATGATGCCCTTCAAGTGCCACAGATGTACCCGCTGCACCCAGAATCCACTGATTATTCCATAACGCAGAGAAGAAAACACTATCTACTGCCACAGAGTGTCAGGTGGTCAGACGGCAGCAGTTCAGAGGGCGACAAAGAAAGATACGTTACGATTAATACGGTACGTTTAGATGTTAAAAAGATGTTAGAAACTACATTGGTTCCCTGCAGTTTTGCAATACAGCTTACACTGAACTTCTGAGACATAATAAAAGATCAATAACACATAACTTGAATACTTCCTCATGCCAATATAATGACAAAAGAAACGTCACGGTTCAGTCGTGTGGACGTGAGTGCAACTGTGTGAAGGAGGACGCTCACCGTGAACATGAAGAGCGTGTAGAAGATCAGAGCCATGGCTGAGTAGGACTGGATGGACGACATTATGTTCCTCTGCAAGCTGAGCGGCAGCACGATGAAGAGCGACACCACGATCAGCAACACCACACGAAAGGTTTGCGTCACCTGAGGGGGCAGAAGAGAGCAGAGCAATCCAATCAGCCAATCGTAATACAGAGAGTTAGAGCCACGTCTTTCATTCCAGGAAAAGAGAACGTTTCTTACCTCCATTCCAAGCAGCGGAGCAAAAAGGTCTGATCCCAGATCAGCAATGACAACATAGAAAGCAATACATGTACCGAGCATCAGACCAATCATACTGAAGAGAGAGAGAGAGAGAGAGAATAAGATTTATAAAAATTATTAGCTTGATTTGTAATTTAGAAATGTGTACATCTCCACAGAAAAATCTCACCTCAATTCCACAACCGCTTTGCCTGGTTTCCCATAAGCATGAAACGCTGGAGGACAACAAACCAGATTTTACAGATGTGTCAACGCTTACAAAACAAAAACTTAACATGCAAACAATCTTTCAACCAACTGTGTGTACGGTTGCAAAGCTGGGGAATTTTGACAATTATATGATAATTTATGAGAAAGGGAATTGAAATGACTGGGTGCTTTAACAAACTGTATCATATACAAACATAAACATATTGGCTTTCTCAAAATATGAGTGATAAAATGACTCTCACCCAGTCCAGCGTAAGTCCTGCGTTTGGTGTTACTGGCCGAGTGGACGAGGAACATGCAGGACTGATGCGTCATCCACGAGCAGAAGAACAACAGTAACGTTCCCAACACAATTCCACACTGCAGACAATCACCACACAAACAAAAGCACTTACATGTGTGTTACATTGTGTTTTAGTGACACATTTAAATATCCTATCAGCACACAGAACTAGAGCTCAGCGTTTACCTGTTTAAAACAGAAAGGCATCGTCAAGACACTCACACCCACAATACTGTTCACAACATTCATGATCAGACCCCAGTTTGATGCCGTCATTCTGTCTGTCTGGAGAGGACGCTGAGTTTTGATTCAATCTCTGTTAAAAGACAGACATCACATTTGAACCTTACTGATCACAAAAGATGCTTTTACAAACACTGACACTATTTAATAAAGAGAATTAAAACATCAGAAAAATAAAACAATTCATTATTAATTACTCTGATGTTTATCTGTTCGTTTGATTATAGAGGGAGTTTGATCAATAAACTTCAAAATGACAGACGCATAACAGTTTCAGCTTCACCCCAAAACACATTTAAAAGATATTAAGCACATGCATTCAGCGACTCCGACAACAAAAACTATCAAATAAAAACAGTTGCAAACCTTATATGAGTTTTTGTAGACACCACGTCCTCACTTTTCTCATCAGTCATTCACTTCAAGTCACCATCGACTCATTTTTATTTTGAAGCGATTATTAATATGTTCCTCGTGATGTTTATGGCGTGTGTATAAAGTTACAGGAAATAAAACAAATATTTAAAACATACTTTCCTCAAATATGTCAAATTTCCTTGTTCCTCCTACGCCAAACCAGGAAGTTTGTACGACGCTGGCAGTTCACAGAAGTCGAGCGCGGCGCGTTTCCCCCAGCGGACCGGAGGAGAATTACATTCAATTACACTGAACGATATATTTTTACTTAGTGGAATGTTTTAAAAATGTTACAGAAATATAAAATGTTTAAATAATGTTTTATAACCAAGCAAAAAGTGGGTCTGCATTACCTATTGTATGCATTACCTCCAAATACACTCACACACTTTTGCACATGTT
>JAZGTK010010641.1:0-16251 GCA_036877625.1 Ambastaia sidthimunki | reverse complement strand
TTTTTTTCTGCCCTTTTTGCAGTTTTACAAAATAGTTTTTATTAAATAAAAATGTATGCTGTATTCTGTCACATGTAATCTTAAGGAATTATGTGACAAAAATTGAGTTAATGAAAAGTAATCATACGTTTAAAGTAGCCAAATGTTTGTACATTACTTTGATTTTTACACCTTATGAAAGTTACACAGGATCAAGGGTGTGTCCACTTCAGCCAAGATCTTTTCCTATATATTTTTAACTTAACTGTAACCTACATACTGTATGTATTTGGTTTACAGATCAGATGGACTAGTATTTACTGTAAACGTGTTGGTTAGTTTAGCACCACATCCTGAATCCTTATGAGATTCTATGTGGGGTTTTCATTGTTCCAACTTGTTCATGTTGCTGACTTCAGGTTAATGGGTTCAGCTTTATGATGTGGAATGTCAACTGTAAGGTGTGTAAAGCACAGTTTCTGTTATTCACACGTAAATTGTCACATGACCCGGCTGCATCAGATGGTTCTAACCTTTAGTTGCTTAGACAGATTGTGCTTTAGTAACTTTAAGGCATGTCAGTCTAATTGGTAAATGACCTTAAAGGTGCTGTAATTTTTTAAATGTTGATACTTTCTCTTGTCTGGTTTAACATGCAGAGACTGTAATTAGGACTTTTGTAGGTTGATTTCCTAAAGAGTATAAAAACTGTAGCTATGTGGTGCCTTTACTATTGTTTGTTTGGGCAGCCCAACACAGCAACATTGGATCAGCCAATGGTGTAATTTTGGGGCGGAGCTAGATGTTTGATAAACAATGTAAGATGGGAGAAGCATTTGGGAAAACAGTCTGGAAACAGTCATTATTTAGAAAATTTCACTTGGTGGCACTAGTTGCACAGACAAAAATAGTTTTGTGGTCCTCAGCTTTTCTCCATATTTTTAGGATTGTTAGGGTTAGTAAAAGGTTTTGAAACTGTTGAACGTTAGCACTTGAAAATGGATTTCTGTTGCCATGTTTTCTGTCAGCGAGAAGAAACAGAGTAAACGATAAAACTTCAGTGATCAAAAACCAAATGTTCTTCAAACCAAATTCCAACATGCGAACAGTCAGTCTGTGTAATTATCTGCTCAGAGCTTGTGGGAGTGTTTATAAATCGCCTTGTACCATCCGCATGCTTTGTAGCATCAAAATGAGCACAATATTAGATAGTGTGCCATATTCAGACCCTCCCCCGACAGCCTGCTAAGTTCAAAGCATTCACAGAATAGCAACAGCAGATGCAGCCTTCCTTCACGCATTGAAGACCACATTTTGGTTTAAGTTCCACCCATGTTAATAAATAATTAACTGCTGCCCTTTATGTTCTCAGCACAGTTTAATATATCCCCACATGACACAGAAGAAACGTTCAAGAAGTTCTGGCCTTTGAAGAGAGACTGCATCAAAAACAGCATTTACCCAGCTTCAATACAGCTTCAATACTGCTTCAGAGACTATATGAATAGTGCACAGAAGAACTAAAAACCTTCCTTATATATAATATATATAACAGTAATAAAGCTGAGGACCAAACTCTCTTGGGTTTTTGTTCACAGTATATTCTTTAAACAATACCTTTGCCTTTGTCCTCCAGGAATATAACGTTGTTTTTTATCTAAACCTACAGATGGTTTTCTCTAAGAGACTATTGATTTTAGTTTCAAAGCGAGGGGGTGGGTTTCCTCTACTCCTGTACAGACATGATTGGTCCCTAAAGATCTCCTAACCCCAGTATCATTGTTCACTGTAACCAGTCAAAGAACCTCTGGGTCAAAAACTGCAATCTTGATGAAAATAGTCCACAGAGGCCCAGTTCACATCTGCAGTGGTCACTCCAAAGAAATGTCTGGTCCTGCTTAGAATTCTTCTCAGTCTTGGTCCGAATACTTCGGTGAGGTTCCTGCTCCTGGCTATGTGCTTTTCTGCTCTAATGAATTCCTTATGAAGAAAACATGGGAAATGGGAGGAAAAGCCATCCATACACATACCATTTACATTCTCAGTGTTAGCAGTCTCTCCTAGACCTTCTTTCTAACTTTAGCACATTCACCAAGATTTAACATAATAACAGACCTTCTTTTAGAAGCTATTGCTCAGGGGTAGATGCTATTTGTGGCTTTATAAAACTCAGTTAAGCATCAGTTGTGTAAATATTAAGGTATTGATGTATGGCATGGCCAGAAAGTACTGACGCTTTTCAGGGCTCCAGCGGTTTCGCTGACTTTATGTTTAGCAGTTCTCTGTGTATATTGGTACTCCAACCCTTTATGTCAAGTTTTCTTGACAGGAAATGGTCAGGAACTTACCACATGCACAGACACCCACAACCCACAATAACACATTAGACTGCTTATGGTCCCAATCTGTATTGGATTGGAATGACCTAATGACGGTTTGGCTTGTCATGAGTGCTGCTGCTTGCTATTAATGCTGTGATGAATATTTTGCTTTGAGATTAATGGGCAAAAAATGGAAGAAAAATAATAAAGATATCCCAATGTAAGGTAAAGACAACAGAGTGTCCCATTCATACAGAAACTGTTCTTACAGTCTAAAACAGAATGGAACATGACTGGCTTTAAAATGCAACTATTTTAAACCTGCAATCTGTAACTTTTTATTAAGAATGAATAAAAATAAGTTACTGAGCAGGTATATAACAGATCATCATTCAATAAGATTTCATGACCACACCCCGATTTACAATGGTAAGTTTATAATAATGATTTATAATTTTAGATGTTAGGTTTGATTTTCTGAGAAATGTCAGTTTGACTTCATGACAAAAAGTATGTAAAGTAACCTGCAATTTTACGTTTCAAAAAGCGATGGTGACACAGGCAAAATTACAGATTGCAGCTTTAACTTGAGACTCCATCTTAAAAATGTGACTTTAGCAAAGACAATACAACCCACCCCAACACAGCACAGATGTTGTGCAAACAGCCCCTCTCAATGTGTTTTGTACTGTAACTGCAAAACATCCAGTGATGTAATTTTTCACAGCATATAAATACATGTGACTACTGTTATGATTTTTCTGCGATCCACCAGGGAACAGATGAGGGATCAAGAGGCGTCTAATTTTTACCCCTAATGCAATGCTGAGGCTGAGTTAGCCTCTGAAAGTCTGTGGTTGGTGGGACTCCCTAAAATATACAATGACACACACTATAGCTATATTGGCTGCATCACAGCGGGGGCATAACAACCAAGTAAGTGCTTATCAAATAACATTACCATTGCCATTGTAATGTTCATGCAAATCAGTCTGATGTATGAGTGTGGCTAATAACTATGCCTGAAGGGGAGGCCTCCAGGGGCCAGATGCTAATTTGGACACTCCCACTTTACAAACAGCATGTGGGTGAAATTGTGTGGTCGAACTTCACGAGTCTGTGCATCTGCTTCAGTGTTAAAAGACACGCCTTTAAAATACGTGAGCGACAGACCTGGATTTGGAGAGAACAGAGTCTCCCGGCAGCCACAAATACACACAGAGCAGGTGTGCTATCGTGAAACACTGCCGGCCCGTGTGCTCCTTAAGACTGCTGCCACGGCAACCTGACCCTCTGAGTAATGCTCAGGGCCAGATGTCCCCCTCACTTCAGCTCTCATGCTTCTACTTTCACATCTCTTTAGTAAGACTCAATGCTATCCCAGCTAACAGTTATAGGTTGTAAGAATGTTCCTGTATTGTTTCCATTAAGTAACAAAAACATTTAAATTGTTTCTTTAAAAGTTCTAGGAACATTCAAAACGTCTGTTTTTAGACATTGTATTAACGTTATTTACTTGGGTATAAAAAATGTTATTAAAACATTTCATTTAAAACATTCCACTAGCAATGTTCTGAAGGTCTACCTGTGCTGATGAGCGGATGGCCCGATATTGAGGTCACACCAGGACACATGTTAAGTTCTCTTGTTTTGAGTTCACTGGTTTTGTCATTGTTTCTCCCCTCAGGGGACGACTCTGCAAGACTGGCCTTCACTGCAGTGCCCTGTGGGTTTGGCTCAGCTCCAGGACTCTTCAGGCGGTCCACTGTCTGTGCTGATGCCCCAGGGGACTGTTTCACACTCTGTAACTGAGACTGAGAGAGGGAGGAAGCCAGTGCCCCCTGCTGGCTGCGGAGGGCCAAGCTTTGAACCTGAGCAAAGACAATGAACAAGGATAAAAATAAATTACAGTAAAGTAGGACACAACAAGTTTTAAACAAACCTGAACACACACACATATATAAACTAGACGCTTTGAATGTTCCTAGAACATTCAAAATAACATTTTTAACATTTCCGTTACCTAATTTTTAGCTAGGTTACAAAGTCATTTTCACCTGTACATTGCTGGCCGGTGTGTTGATTGACAGTGTTGAGGTCTCTGGCTGGATTGTTGTGACTGAGGCAGTCGGTGTGAAGATAAGCTGGGGGGACAAAGGAACAGCTCGCCCTAGACTCCTGGCTACCTGCACAAGATTAGTCTGCTGTGCCTGGAAATCACACCAGAAATGACTGTGTTACCTGATGCATGACCCACATAAGAGCTATTACCACAAGCCCCTTGACAAATACTACAGTATGTAATCATACTCAACATCAGAAAGCCCTCCAGCCCCTATCAGCTGTTATAGTACATACACTGCTGAAGGGCAAAGATTAATGGACCTCCATTTCAAATGACAGTTTATTTACTGCTAATCAGTTTCAAAGCCAAAAACTGTATCAGAGGAAAAAAGCTGACCCATTCAAATCCAAGGTCAAATCAAAAATGTTATAAGATGGCAAATATGAATACAAAATACAGACAGACAATTGTACTTTAAAATAAAGTCATATGCCCATTATACAGTATATCTATAATTTTTCCATTTCCAAGACATTGCTATTTATTCACAAGGAAGTCTTGAAAAAGATTATCTAGTAGTATTGCATTTTACTTTTGTTAAAATATCCCCATAGCCCATACCACAATGAGCTCTGCCAGTCTGAAAGCAACACAGTCCATTTATATACAGAAGCTGAAATAGGACCTCACCACATGTCAGGAATCAAAACCAAGAATCACGTGCTATGATGATATGTTTATACTGTAAGTGTATGTGGGTGGAAGGTACCCAGCTTACAATTATAGATTGTAAGAACACTTCCCCAACGTTTCAATTAAGAAACAAAACCATTCAAATGTTATTTCAAAAGAATATAGTAATATGTATAATATAGGAATGTGCACATCTAGTTTTTTGGTCCACTTTTTTTGAACATTATTGATTGGTTATAAGAACATTATTAAAAAGTTTTTTTAAATTCTGTAAGGTTTTAAAAACGTCCAACTAACTCCTTAAGAATAACGTTTTTGAAATATATGATATATAACGTTTAAAAAACAGAGAACTTTTAGAGAACATTAACCAATGTTTAAAGAACATTCCTGGGTATGTGGGTTTATTTAGCTATACGGCGGAAACAAATAAGGCCCTGAATTTAGCTTAATATGACAAAACCTCCCTTTCCCTATTTAAATAACTATTCATAAATAAAACTTTCTGTTTAAGGTTTGAGTTATTCAGTAGAATTATCATCAGTTTTATTTTAGAACAATATGTCCTCATGTACACAGCCAAATAAAGTCCTGTGTGTCTCTGTGTGTATAATAGGTCTTACCATCTGAGCTCGTAAGTACATCTGTGCTTGGCTGGCTGTGAGTGTGGGTGTGGAGGAGTTTCCCAGCAGCACAGCCTGTTGAGCAATGCAGACAGGCACAGAACAGCTCTGAGCTCGGCTGATCAAATGAGCTGCCGCTTGAGATGTAGCCAGATTTATCTGTTTAAACAATGACAAATCAGTGTAACATTCCATGACCACTTAATCCTAATCTTAACAACCCTTTTGATTTTTCCTGAAAGCTCTCCAAACAATAAATCATATTGTGTTTAATCTCAACAAGAACACCGGCTGCCAAGAGGCTCCACATTAACTGTAAAATATAAGACGTGGTTTCTCTTAAGTAATATCCACTGCCGGTTCTCTAGCACTGGAGACTTGTTGAGTGAGACATCAGTGTCAGGTTTAATAATACTTACAGTGGTTTGGGAAGCCACGGTCTGTTGGGATGCAGTGCCATTCTGACTGCAGCTTTGTCTTCCTGCCACTATACTAGCCTGTGGGGAATGAGTGAATGAAAGAGAGAGAGAAAGAGAGAGATGTTAAAAGAGGGAAAGACAGAGAGAGGTCACAAGTCAAATGCAACACTCATTAATCAACAACAAAAGCACTCGACACGTAGCAAGAGAGTAAGAGAGAGAGAGAGAGAGAGAAAGAGAGAGAGAGAGAGAGAGAGAGCAGATCTTTTTGTCCCAGAGTGCATTGTGAACAGCTTGCCAATCAAACTGTTACAGTTACAGTACATTAAACTCTACTGTGCTCCAAAAAGGTATTTTCATTTTGTGGATTTGATCTTGAATCTGTAAAATCAGGAGAAATAAGTGATTTGTGTAGATTAATGTATCTGTTTGCTGAGGTAAATGGTAAACAAATAACTGCAATAAAATGTTATACTGGCAAAATAAATTCAAAAAGTCAGTCACCACTTCAGTGTTAAAAATGATTGTTGCCCTTGGTTTCCCTTAATATCCACAGGATGCGAGTCTGCCATGAGTGAATTTGTTTAACGATGCAAAACAAGCCTCTGGCCATTTAACAACAAAAAAAGTCAAACATCAATACATGTCACAGGAGAATAATGAGGCTGTGCTGGAGTTACTCGCTGCATGACTACAATTAATGAAGAGTCCTGTGTGGTTTTCATCAGACCTTAATGTGTCCTCATGCAGTACGAGGATCTTTGTTTTCCTTATCTTCACTTTTTTAAACACTGCCTTCAGTAATGCGCTCATGCGTGGACGCTTTTCCTCAGTGTTTTATTAGTGTGTTGAGCGATTGTGAGACAGTAAATGAACTATTTCTTTCATCTAACCAAATAAAACACCTTAAGCATACTCTTACTACTTCAAAAGACAAAGGTGTACAAGAAGACGCATGCCTCAGCTCATATCAAACTTTAAAACAGCTTATAATGTTATATTATGCAATGCCTGTAAGCTTTATCGCATATTTATAAGCATTTGCATACATTAATGTATACACATTATAACTTGTTTGGATCTCTCTGTATATCTCTGTATATGTCTATGATGTGTCTGTACTGCATGCATGCACACCTGCTGTACTGCAGCCAGACTCAGGTGCTGTTGCTGCAGCGCTGCGGTCTGAAGCATGAGGTGCTGCTGCTGGGCTGCATACATCTGCTGCAGGTACTGAGCTGCCGCTGCACTGGGCTGCCTGTTCAAGGCCTGCTGGATAACCTGAGAGAGGATGTTATGGGATTATTACATGAAAAACATATTTATAATAATCCCTACATGGTCATCCAGAGAACAGATCTTTCATTATGTGTTTCTCAAAACCCAGAGGCTTTAAAGACAGCACAGAAACAGAATCAGCACAAAATGTATGACGCAGAAGGAAAGACTCTGTGTAAACAGACAGGGTCAGTGTACAGTGTGCATGCGTGGGTCATGATATGACGTGTGAGGTCACAGTCATCCATCACAGCATTCTATTAAAAACACATGATCTGTCCACACTGTGCTCAGTGTAATCACTGCACTGCCAGCTGCTGATATCTGAGAATGCACTTCATTTACTGCGGCCGCATTCCTGGGAAAAACTTGGTTTGTATTATTCGGATTTAAGGCTGGTACAGAAGTGCTTTTTGTCTTGTTCTGTCACATTGATTATTTGCAAATGGTTTTAGAATTTACATCCGTTCAATCTGTAACGGATTTTGTTACAGATTTTTAATATTGTTTAACAATGAAGTTGAAAAAGCACAAACCTCACTAAATTTACCTATATTTATTGTTTAAAACAAAACAAATAAATAAAAGTTACCTAATTTAGAATACATTAGTTAAAAACAAAACATAAATACTGTAAATTAGTACATTTATTTTTGTTTTTGCATTGTTGTATTTTTGTTGTTCCCCTACTGAAAATATAAGCTAAACAAAGTAAACTCTTATTTAAAAAAATATAGTAATTCAGATCAAGGATGTCTTAGCATTAAAAGCTATATGGCACTTAATATGTGTTAATGATGAATAAGTCTGTTGGTTGATAACGGTACTTGCTGCCCATGGCCTGTAGATGGCACTAGCGCATCACAAATTTATTCTGCATCGTAAAGACTTTGCAGTTCAGTCATGTCATAAATCTGCAGGCTAATCCGGACGACTAATTCACTGTGGGTTCCCTCTGGAATTTCTAATTGCTTTTTGGAAGAGCAGTTTTCGATCTATGAATAAAATAAAGGATGCTAGTTAACAGTACTTTGCCGTTTTGTTCTAACATAAATCGAAGGCTGTCACATCTCAGGCGTGTCATGTTGACATCACTGTGTGCTTTGAAAACAAAACGAGCAGACAAATGTTATAAACAAGACTTCACCTGAACTGTCTGTCTGTCTGTGATTCCTCCATAGATTGATATCTGAGGGACCACCTGTTGTCTGCTGGAGGAGGTGGGTGTGGTGCTGCTGCCAGTGGAGGTTGAGGTGGTGCTGGGGATGGTGACACTGGCACCAGAGGCCACGCTGCCCTGCTCCTTCTCCATGGGGCACCTCCACCTGCCTGTGTCTGATCCACGGCTACTGTCCAATCTTTACACTCCCCACCAGCTGAGACACAAAGAGCAAGAACATGAGTGGTTCCAGATTCAAGTCAAATATTTATACTGCTGATAATGGGTTCCTCAGCATGTTTCTCTGACATCATATGAGTCAGTTTTCCCAGCATTTACATTGTACGTTTATCATTAAACAAATGCTTTTATACAAAACAACTTTAGCAATATCATAATTGTACTTATGTTAACACAATCTAGAGTAGAACAGAAACTAGATCAGAACATAAAGAAAAATAGAAAAAAGAGAGAGTTTTTGTTTAATTAACAGAATAGCAAGTGCTTGATTATGGTTGTGCTTCACAATAAGTTATCTGACCACAAAGACATCTCCAGCTGTTTCTCAAGGGTTTTGAAGATCTGACTTTCCGGCTAACAGGGAACATTCTCAGAACATGGGCTAATGTTCTCCAAACATTTCTTTCTTTCAAAGTGTTTAAAAGGTTGCAGCAATTGTAGTAGAATGGTTTTCTAACATTATATATCATACACGAAAAATGTTATTCTAAAGTAGTGGAATGTTTTAAAAACTTTACAGAATAAAAAAAATGTTTGAATAACATTCCTATAACCAAGCAGTAACATTAATTCCATTAAAAAACGGAAAATGTTCAAAACGGATGTTTTGAACATTCCTAAAACGTTTTTATAGTTTTGGTCCTTAAGGTTACGAAAACATTCTAACAACCTAAAATTTGCCAACTGACCACAGAGGACGACACAACATTCCAAAAAAATCTTGTGTTCCTCAATGCAATGATATTCTGTAAGGACTGAAATGTATTCATTAAATGCATTGAAAAGAACACAAATGCGTCAAAAGATAAATAAAATTAATTTTAAATAAATAAATAAATACAATTTTAATATTAACTCGAGCCCATATGAGTTGTGTAATATAATCAAAATGAACTGAAACCACACAATTGCACAGCTCATTTCATCAAATCAGCAAGTCATGAGCTTTAATAACAACATGAGGCTGAATAGATGATGAAACCTTTCATATTTGGTTGATCTAATCCTTTAATTCCTCATTGTGACACCTCACAGAATTGCAGGCCTCAGTTCATTTATGGTGCACAAGCCTCCTCAGCTCCAGTAGCTCTGAACAAATGTGAGGAGTGAGGAGTTGAAACAACATAACACAGACATGACATCAGCGGCAGAGCCGGTGTCAGGCTTTGATCTATCTGTGGATCCCTGAGACCACAGCAGATGTATCAACACACTTTATGGATCATCCTGTAATACTGAAAAGCATGATTAATGCTTGGATTTCCACTGCTTTTGTGCCTGTAAAATGCATTGGACAACGCTACACTTGAGATGGTGATTTGCCCGTTTAGAGTCAGTCAAACATGTGACAAGACTATTAGCGTGCCAAATACATGCAAAAGAAATGAACGAAAAATCACCCTATTGGAAAAGAAAACCAAAATCCTTCAAAAACCTTAGAACTGCGTTAGACTGTGTAATGTGAAGCCTAAACCAGATTCACTGCTTTTTACGATGTACTAAAATCTAGTCAAAAAAACAATTCACAGCAAAACCAAATCAAAAGGGATGCGCTGTACTCACTCAGATTGCCTGATGGCTTCCAACACTAGTTACAGAATCAAACTTGCACCAAGGAAAATACAATCTCTCTCTTCTTTGGACCAAAACTCCTCCCCTTACACATGACTGGGAACCAATAATGTCATTAAACGAACAGACATCAAAGGCTGCTGCAGGGGTTTTCCTGGGGTGGGGTTTTCTTCCCCAGGGGTGGGAGGACACTTGGTGGACAAGACAGGCCAGGCCCCGCCCCCTTAACTCAGCAGAGGAACAGCTAGACCAACAGCAGATACACATCAAGCCAAATGGGCAAGTAGATCATCTTCTGTAGTGCAATACACCTGCTGCAACATGTTCAAAACGTGACTTGTGAGGTCCTTCACAAATGTATGGATCTCAAATCCTGGCTATTATGTCAGAAACAGCCGTATGTGCTGCACACATGCTCTGACATGTCACTTCCTGTCCTCTAAACTGTCCTCTCTATTATAAAGTGAAAAAAGCCCAAAATAAATGATAAAAATAATCATAGATTTTTCACCCTCAAAATCAGATTTTACACCTTCAAAAAGCCATAAATGTCTTCTAAGAAACTATTCAGACATGCACAAAAAAGGATGGATGCACAAAAAAGGCGAGAAGAAAAATAGACCCCATCCAGCTCCAAAGCTTTTCTATTACCATCAGAGCCATTGAAGTCATTGCAATACATTTGAGGAATTTGTTTTGAACCCACTTGACCCTCCATCAGATGTCGAATCTTTCAAGGGCATAAAAAAAGCTTAATGCGTTCCTCTCTCCATCACCTTGAAAATAACTTGTCTTCTGCCCAGCTCTTTGTTGTTCTCTACTCTCTCTCCTCTTGTTATTTCACCTGCTATCACAACAGACTGCACATAATTCCACTCTGTTTTCTCTCTTTCTGATCACCTGATCAGAAACCTCTACAGCAGTATATGCCCAGTGTCATCATTCAGCCTGAAGATCCAGTCCACAAAGCTCTCTCAAACTGAGTTATGTTCACTGCAGACAGAAGCTCTAAGATGGGAAGTCTTTGCTAAGCAAAGCCAACAGAACCCGAGTGGAAGACCAAGAGCCACAGAAGCTAAGAGGTTAGGCCGAGGTGTTAAGGTACACGACTGGTTATCAGGACAATGCAGAGGCCACATCAAACAAACCAGCGCTCGCCTCAGGGTGAAATGACATTAGATGGATGAGGCTCTCAATCTGTGCTTGTCTGGACAGGTTAGAGCCAGTTAAACCAGCCCGATAGGATCACAGCAACGTGACCGTTAAAAGATGTTAAGAAACCGCTAAAAACCAGTTGTGTGTCTCGTCATCATGTTCTGAACTGACAGCTCTGACTGCAGAGAATTTATTAATTGTCAGTCACTCAGTTCTGCTCTGAATACTGCAACATATGTGAATCACATGACCAGGGCTGGAAATGGGAGGGGACTCAGGGAGACTGAATCCAGGGAGTGAATTTTAATGAGTTCCAGTTTAATGTAGAGGATTTCCATATTTTTTCCAGTCAAATTCCTACAAACACAATGCAAATTTCATACAGTAAATATAGTGGGATTATCTGCATGGTGTAAAAACATAAAATTTGACCATAACTAGAGCCTGCCCTCAATGTGATCCTCAACCATTTCCACCACTGGGTATGACATGCTGTACTTTATTACCAGCATTTTGCTCATTCTTTTTTTTATTTGATAATTAAAAATAATTACCCATGCAGTTTTAAAACCATATTAATTGTGTAATATAAATTTGCACTTCATATTTATTTGTTACATTGCAGAATCATTTAACATTAACTATTAAAGACAAAAAAAGAGAAATGAAAAAAGAAATAAATGTTAAAGAACAAGCACAAAACATACACATTATATCCCTGTACATTTATATAAAGTTTAAAATATTTATATATGGCTATGTTATGCTCCAACTACCCCTTTGTATTATTTTACTCTGTGTAACGTTACATATTGGTAACCAAGATGATAACATTTGTTATTATTACAAAAGAACAATAAACTGACTTGCTGTTGTATTATGTTAAAATGTGGCACAAGACCTAAATTTAGTCCTTYAGTCATCTTCACAACACTGAYTGTTAACTAACACTCTTTCAGGATATTAGGCTCATCACAGGATGCCCACTGTCAGTTTTGACACTTTTGGCCAAGTGTGAATAAACAATAAAGCAATTAGGAGCTCCTGCCCTTAATGGATACATCAGACAGACCCGACCGCCCCATGCTGTCCTCTTCTACAATGAGCATTTGCACTGTAGCACAAAAATACATATATAACTCATAAAGATCACCTTAACAAAACATGATCACTTAACAATGTGTCTGTTGAGGGAACATCAGAGCTGCTCATGAGTCTGAGGTAAGAAGATCTGGAAAAAGAGAGAGTAAGAGAGAAAGAGAGAGAGAGAGAGAGAGAAAGACAACAAATGGAAGGAGGAAGGAAGGAAGGAGAGCCACCAGTCATAGGTCAGCTTGTCTTCCTGAGTCAGCAGAAACTAACATTTAATAACAGGTTTAAAAGCACTAACCTGGCTTCAAAATTAGATATTCTTAACGTTTGTTTTATCTCAAACAAATGAAAGGAATCAACAAAAGGAATCAACTGTTAAATACTTCAGTTGAAGTTCTTCAGTAGTTCTCCAGTCTTGTCAACAGGCTGTTCCAAACTGTTGTTTGCAGTCGTTCAGAGAAAGAAATGCATCTTGCCTTTGACAACCCATTGTTTCACCCAGCCAGAACTCTCTCTTCTCTGGTATCCATCATTCCCCATGTTAGTACATTCTCTGTATGTGGCAACCAGGCGCAGGGAGATTTGTGACCCTCATTTCCTTAAGATCTACCATAAAACTGCCAGCTTTGTCTGCAAGGGGCACATCATTGTTGAGCTGAGAAAGCATGAAATATGACCCCACTGTCGCCTTGGTATCACTGAACGAGGAGCCCATTGCGGGGGGAGTTGGCCGGCTAACAATTTTAGATTGTAAGAACATTTCACAAATGTTTCCATTAACTAACAAAAATGTTATTTTGAATGATCTAGCAGCATTCAAAATGTCCACATTTGTTTTCTTTTTTAATTTTGTAATGCCTTTAAAACATTCCTAACAACGTTTTTGAAATACATGATACATAACGTAAAATACATTCTTCTAAAGTTACTGCAAGAAAGTTAATTTGACAAACGTTGAGAGAACCTTTAGAGAACGTTAGCCAACGTTCCGTCGCAAAGGTGGCTGTTATGAGAAGTGTTTTTAGAGCATGAATGTTGTATGAATGACCAGCGATGCAGGGCATGCAATATATGGTGTTCAACAAGCAGGGGGGATTTTAGGATTTTCGGTCAGGCAGAATTTTGCACATGCAAATATCAGTTGGGTGGAAAAACTCCTGTGCTGCCTCATTGCATGTAAATGGAAGGAATAATAAATGCACAGACAACCTGCGTGTTTGCATATTGAAATATTCCAGTTTAAATATAGAGCTACTTGATCAAAGAGAAACAGCAACCGTGTTGTGTAATTTATTTCGCGCTCATTTGGCATCGTGTGCCTCTGTGCAAAGCTGTTGTTTATGGTCAGATCATTAACATATAAATTAGGTGCTCGCGGAGGCAGATAAATTGTGCAGACTTTAAAAGGATAGGTAAAAAGGCATTTTACTGCTGTTTGATTCAGCCCGATGCTTACAAACAGAATGAGCATCGTTTCTGATTATCAGGTGCAGTCCAAGCGTGAAATAACCCGAGTTTAAGCATCACTAGCATATTTCCTAGAAACAATAACACAAGCCTGCCGGGCACAAGTTGCCACAGCCATTGGCACCATTATACTATTATGTCTCAATCATATTATAATGTCTCAATTTGTACAATCTGCTTTAAAACATTCAAACAGCACTTCTGGGACGCTTAACTCTAAAAGCTTGTTGCTTGTTATGATTGCTGAATGTATCTCATTTAATTCCTACTTTTTTATCGGATGACGTACCTATTATTTTACTAATATTTTAATATACCTGTATATTTTACGAATATACGTACATCTTATAATAAACAATAACATTTGTAATAATACTATGTATTCAGTATTCTGTGTTGTACGTTTCGTAAATTTCCTTTTTTTCTGTGTTTTTTTTATTTTATGTAAAGCTGCACTGAAACGATACAACATTGTAAAAAAAACATTATAAATATAAAATTAAATTAAATTAATATTTATGCTACTGGTAAAAAAATCAGCGGAAGTTTTGCCTTTAAAGGAAACGTATGGCTTTGGCTGGCTTGTCTACGACTTCAGTCCAGCTCAAAGTTGCTCACACACTGTGGCGATAAATTACTGCCTTCCTGTCGAAAGAGTGAGACCATTCAGGCTGTATTCTTCCCCTTTGTCTCAGTGTAAAAAGACCGCAGCCAGCAGTACACGTGGCTCTCGCTGTGCAAACTCCCAGAGCCGTAAAGCTACATTACCAGGGGGAAGGAATCAGATACACTCATGCCCTAGAGACCACTCGGTTTACAAAGCACCTCAAAGCCGTCCAGCCCAAGAGTTATTACTGACAGAGGTTAACCAAAATGGATGTAGCTGAGTAATTATTTAGAATTTGTTTTCCAAGAACAAAATTTTAAAAGCTAAATTGTGTAATTTCTCTGCCATAATTGCAAATTATGTTTTCAAATTGCAACAAAACAAATTACACACTAGGCCTATAGCTTGTACAAACTACAAAACTCCTCACAGTTGTTGTTTTATCTAAACACTGTGTAGGACTGTGTAAAAATCCTTTCAGTGTGTCATCCCCCATAGCAAATGGTGACTGGTTGCATACACAGCCGAACACCTGAGCAAACCTTGTTTTTGTGAAACGCAGCCACCTGTCACAGCCACAGTCCTTAAACGTGGAGCTGCGAGACACCAGCAAACAAGGAGTGAGAGATGACAGATTTTATATGTAATTTAAGACCACACAGTTAAACCACCCCTCTGATGTTCAGTCCTAAGGTGGAACGCCTAGAATGTAACACAAGAAATGACAAAGAACTGTTAATGTTCTTAAAACCCTCACAGTTATGCAGCTTTGATGTGTTGTAAGCTCTGTCAATCTAATTTGTCCAACATAAACTACATCTGTGACAGTCAAAAAAAACATTAGTTATTAAGCGTTAAAACCGCCAGACATAATAAGAACAATGCTGCCAAAATGTCAAGAATTTCTGAATGCGTTTACGATATCTTTTCGATATCATATCGATATCTTAAGGTTTCTTTCCACCTGAAAATGTACAAAGCTGACAAGAAATTTCTTCAGTGTAACTGGTCGTTGTTCCATGTTATAAAGTCTATAGCTGTAATATGTTTATGTGGTTTATTTTAAGATAGTGACCAGCTGACTGTATTTTAATCACTTTGAGAGAACTTTTTACAAAATGTTAGCCAATGTTCTGACAACGCTCCCTGTGGCTGGGTACTGCCCTTCCTGGTGAGGGACAAAATCATTAATGCCCTAAGCTTTCCCTCTTCAAAAAAGGAGAGAAAAAAGATTTATGTCAAGCAGCTGTGTGGCTGTCGGCTGCTGCACAGGAGAGCTGAGTGAGTGAGAGAGAGAGAGAGAGAGAGAGAGAGAGAAAGGACAGAGAACACCTGGACATGCTGCTTAAAGGCAGAGAATCACTTTCATCTGCTCAGGCAACAGTCGATGAGAGAGAGAGAGAGAGAGAGAAAGAGAGATGTCTGCACTCACTTCATAACAATCTCCAGCAGTTACTACAGGCTGTCAGCAGCTCTCACACATTCTCATTCAGCCGCTGGTCTGGTTTACTCTGAAAGTACTGCTGACTCTCTTATGCACAAAAACAGCTTTTGAACATTTCCACCAATACTATCCAGGAA
>JAZGTK010010640.1:0-16251 GCA_036877625.1 Ambastaia sidthimunki | reverse complement strand
GCTCAAATTGCCCAGCTGACAGCTTGTTTTCACCATTTTTACACACATGTGGTTGGTTAAAAGCAAGACGTGTTTTTATTGAAAGAAAAGCCAGTACTGTTGCCATAGCACCACTTCCTGATGTACATTTTGTGCAGTTGCTCTTTTCAAGCATGTCTAAGTTATCAGAATCTAAATTCTGATCTTAATTCTGCAATGAGAAATGAGGATGCTGTTGTCAGATCAGTTTTGACAGGCCTCACCTCACACCAGAATTCCTCTAATATAACATGTTCAGGGTAGAACTGAAGTAAAACTTGAGTTGTTACTCAAAATCGACCTTGTTTGCTGTCTCAGTTCATGTTCCTGCTCTTATAGTTTATGATTCGTCAGGGCAAAAAAAGCAAAAGTTTTGGTCTGACTCTATTCAAAAAAGACTTGCTATAAACTTGCTATGACTCAAACTCCAACCATTTGGCCCACTTTTACAATATTTGTGATAAATAAAAAATGGGCTTTATCTTGTAAAATGAAAATACAGATTTGACACTAAAGGTTTTGTTAGGATTACAGTAAAGTTAATAGAAATACAGCATAGAAAATACTAGAAGAGGGTTTTTTAACAGGTTCTGAATATAAATTTTACCAAGCAGTTCTGTGTATCTGGTGTAATGTGTTCAACAGTGTAACTCTGTGTTGGTATTTGAACGGTTCACTGAATTCCAGTGTTGCAGCCAACTTTGAAGGTTTCAGACTTTTTATGTAGGTCAGGTAGAGTTAATATTTTAACCGAGGAATTTCTTTTGCATAACCTGTTGGAAATTTTTAATCAAGGATCGGGACCCTTAAACAAGCTCATTTTGCATTTCAGAAGCAGCCCAGGTAAACAAACCCGACCTGTTACGTGCGGTGCCCCGGGGTCTGTTTACCAGCAAATTCATAAACAGGTAAGATGTAGGAATATGTTCTTTCTAAAACTGTGCCAGATTTTCTAAGCCAAACGAATGGGCCGCTGATGGCAGAAGCTTTGATTTCCAGGCTTAAATCCTGTGCCCCTACTGTTTTAGAGTGTGGTCTGAGTGTGTGTTATCTGCGCAAGGTGTATTGCTCCAGTCTGATCCGAGACATGGGAATTTGATTACCCTACCGCGCACAGATGGGCTATTCAGTGTGATTACAATGCTTTTCATTAGATTTCATCATTTCTGTTCCTTTTTCCCCTTTTCTTTCTCGTACCCCCCACCTTTCCCTTCACCTCTCACTTGATTAATCACAGGAGCTTGACAGCAGGTAGATGTGACTGAAGTCGAGAGGTAATTGCGTCGCAGGTGCGTCTGTTATGGATTCCGTGGTGCTGTTTTAACCAGAAGAACATCAGAATTTGATCTCGGCCGCCTCCTCTTGCAGCCATCTGATCAACATGCACTGTTGCACATGCAAACAAACCCGGAAAACAGTTGTTTACATATAAGCTTAAGGATCGAGACAAACAGAGAAAGTTAAAAGGTGAGAGAGGACGCCCACACATTTATGAAAGTACAAAAATGTGTTCGCAAAAATGTGTTCGCTGGTCTTCTGGTTCGTCTAAAAGTAATATTATTTGTGCTTGTATTTTGTGCTGTTTAAAATGTTGTCACCGAACAGGATTCAGGCCTGCACCTGAAATGGTTACAGTAATTTAGTTTAATTTGGTTGTATGCAAGCAGCTTTTTGTTGTGGCAAAACAGGAACCAGGAAAACATGACAAAAAAATAAATTGACATTGGGTCACCTTGTTAGGTGGCATTAGTTAATTATATGTTTCGAGTGCATGTCATTGTTTCCCGCATATGTATTCAACGTATTTCTATTGCATTTACACGCTACACACACAAAGCTCTGCGAAAGTGTTTATGCTGAAGACGGTATAATATTCAGATGTTTGTAATGGAACAGAAAGCTTGTGTAAATGCCTCATCTGACAAGAAGCACATAACAGAGCATTCACATTCTTTCACACAGAGATAAAAGATCTTTAATCTGATAGGAAACCCGCGTCAGATTTCCCGCTCCGTCCCGTTAGCACGAAAAAATTATTCATCACAAACAGCATTTCCAGCGAGGCTTGCGAGAGGCTCTTCATGGTGCTTGCCAATCAATGCTGAGTATTGAGTTACTTGGCGGGTGTCACACCGGTTTCTCTTTGTCTGTCTGTATAAACTGTATCAGACCTGTGGTTATAGTGTTCCCACTCCGTGAGCCAATTTCTGTGCTTCATAAATGCCACTGATTGGAACTGCTGTTGCAATTCTTGCATGGATCACTTACTGCATGATGACTCTAATCAACATGCGGTTCATTAGAGGTGGAAACATAATAGTTACAAATCTGGCCCGTTTGTGACAGTTTCCGAGATTCAGATCTCAGGGTCGTGTTTCTAAGATACCATTGCTGTGCTAACACTGTTATAATTTGACTTAAGTGCATGTTAACTGTCAAATATTCATTCCTTTGGCTTATTTAACCCAAGATTGTGATATTCTGAGTTTGTTAGTGGTGTCCAAGTCCTCTGAGGAAACCCACGGTTTCTGGATCGATGCCCCTTCGTAGTCCTTACACTCGAGTGTCCTTGAGTTGAGATGTTTTGATGTAAACAAGGTTTTAGAAGGCTGCATTTGAAGTATGTGCCTCAGTATGCGTCAGGGTGAATGAGTTTTCATGCAGGTTGGTGAATTGGATCAGGCAGTAATGGAAGCTGTTATGATGGCTTTGAAGTTGGGCACAGGAAGTTTTTGAGCTGTGGGAGGAAGTGAGGTCACAGACTTGTAGATGACCCCCGTATACTGTGGGAGCTTTTTTAATTTAGTGCAATCGTGACTTGAATAAAAATACTGCATTAAAAAAAATAAAATATTGTATTACAGTACAGTAATGAAAACACTAACCCTGGCAAGTATCTTCTTTAGGTATCTGTTCAGTGTGATGCTAAGCTCAACTGTCCTACAACTGTGCTTCACCTTAGTATTTGTTTATAGAGAGCTGAATTAATTAATTAATGCAAATAAACTTTTAATTGACTATCTGCTTTAAAAGCAAAGCATGTTCATTTTTCTGTGTTAAAACATTGCTGTCACGGTGGAATATGCAGAGATATCTTTGTAGGTTGCTTGCCCTGAAACTGTAAATCCTGTAGTACCATTTGAACATCCCAACCTGCCAGACACTGCCTCTGAACCAATAGCGTGAATTTGGGGGCAGGGCCACTCGTTTGTAAAAGCTGTGATTGGTTCATTTTAAATGTAAGGAAAGGGAACTCTGCAGTTTACTGTCACTTTACAGTGGCTGCAAAGAAAGACATTGCATGCAATGATTGTACAGAGACACACATAGACAAATCTTAATAATGGCGACAATTAAAAACATTACCAAACAACAAAACAATATCCCTATAACACAGACTTTATTATTTATTCATGCTTAAATTCATGCCAGAAGCTCACAGCTTAGCAACATTGTTCAGTTAATTTGTTCAGACAGTTTTGTTCTGCTTGTTGAGAACATCATTCAGGGAAATTTGGTGTTCTGAAAGCCAAAGACCACGGGTCGCTGGGTTTTGTTAACCCTGTCAGTGTTTGTTGGGTCTTGTGAAATTCACATTCTTAGCATCTGTGACTCAAAAAGCCACTTTTCTGGATGAAATGTGACTGTTTTTTCTACAGTGTACCCTCTACCAGGCCTCAATTATGCCTGGAGTCTTTATCTCATGTGAGTGTATGTCATCATAAAGACATTTGCTGAGGAGTGAAGGTGTGACCGAAGCAGATTCTGGAACACTGTTTTCCAGCTATGCATTTGGATTTCAAGGCGACTGTGGCATTTTTCTTGTAAACGTGATTGATGAAGGCTTTGCAGCTCTGCCACATACCACCGTTTTTTTCCGAAAATAATCTGAGATCAGTTTTCTGGCATCGATTGGGCCTGTTTTTTGGCTGGGAAACTGGTTCTAGATCAGCGCAACATGACGTCTGTCTCAGATTCGAGCAGATGCATTGTGGGGCATCTTGCAGCCCGGGTGAGCTGTTTTTCACGCTCTGAGATGGCGGAAAATTGTTTCCAGCGAATCCACGCTGTCCTTCTCATCTGTTGTTTTCCGTGACATTATCCGGGGTGATGTTGTGTAATTACCACGTTTGCAGATTCATAACATCTGTCGTATTGGTGCAATAAAATTTAAATTCGCTCCAGAGTCAGTGCAATCTTGAGAAATAACATTAACATGTGTCCACTTAATATAATAACATTTATCAACAATAATATATATCATATTTTTTAAACATTTTTTGAGGAAGCAACTCTTTTCAACATTTTTTGTACTAATAAAGTAGTAGTAATGATTTCACAAAGTATCAGAGTTTATCAAATCAGTACAACTGAGTAGCCACCCCTCTGCTTTAATCTGATTGGTTGACAGTTACTGCCTGCATTTTGGGCGGCCAATAGGGACGAGAGTTTGGGCACAGACACAAAGCAAGACTCTTAGATTAATGTGAGCAATTCAGTCATAGGGTGTTAAAATCTCCAGAGCTCAGGAGGAGTTAGTTTGACAAGCCAACTAGTTAACCCTACAGCTGCAGTATTCCACTGAGAAATCACACACGTTTGCGCTCAAAAGGAGACACGATATTAAAACCAGACACATAATGGCTATACCGCCGCCTCCACGCACAGGCAGCTGTCTGTTGAGAACGAGTCATTTGGGACTGTTTAATCTACATACACCTACATACAATCTCACACACCTACGACCCGTCCCGTGAATGCTAACACGTGCTCATTTACACAAGCTAGCTTGCACGTTTTTGCAGCTTTTGAGGAACAAATTGCTCTCCGCCCATGTACACCTGGCTGTCAGGTGGATGTCTGGACGTTCAAAAGAAGACGTTTGTATTCATTTAGGCAATGAGAAAAGCTCTATTATGAGTGAGGTGAACGAGCGATGCAGCGTTTGACAGCCCGGGGTAATGACTACCCTCAGCCCGGGTCTGAAAATGACAGCACCACAGACAGGTTCATTACATTAGCCCGTGTCTCGCATCATCCAGTGATCTGGCACATTGTAATAAAGATGAATATCTCCCCATTTCAATTTTGCCTCATAATAAATTGGCCATAGATAGAGCTGTAGGTTGCCGTGGCAGCTGCGTGTTTCTTTCTTTTCTGACATCGCGGCTCTGCTGAGATAACCAGCGAGGGAGTTGAACAGTCAAGAACGCCCGTGTTGAGTGACTACTGTTAAAGCTTTCGTGCTGTTTGCCCCAAAGCCAATAAGATTCTAATACAAATAGGTGGACTTGTTTAAACAACTGCGTATTGTGTATGAAAATACATGAACTGGGGGCTTAGCCTTCGGAAGTTAAGACCGGTTGTTTTTCTTTGTGATTACATTTTTGCTCTTTGAGGGAGGAACGCTTTGGCATTTGTGTGATTTCACTCCCTGTTGAATTCTTCAAACACTCTTTTTGGCAACCAAAGAGCAACATTTGATGTTTTCAAATTTGGTAATAACTTAGATCTCTACACAGCAGGGGAAAAAGGCTGTTTTTAGAGAATAAACACTCTTTAATCTGACCTTTGCACCCTCTAGGTTACTTTCTTTTTTCAGAAACCAGTCTTGGCATGTCAAATTGTGTTTTTAATGTTGTTAAAAAATCTTGTTGAAGTGTTCCTGATTCAAGTTAATGTGAAACTGTTGTCATAATTTAAAAAGGAATGTAATACAGGGTTGAAACAATGTGTTTCCAGTTTGTTCAACTATATTTTTTAAAGTTGTAGATGTATTAGTAGATGTATTGGTCAGCATTCATGGTCTATCCCTAATACAAAGTAGCCATTGGGTCATGATTTATTCTTAAAGCACAAATTTCTGAAGTTTCCAGGCTGAAAAGACCCATCTTCAAAGCCCTCCCCCACTTGGCATTGAGACCCCAAACAGACCGCAGAGGAATCTTAGACATCCTGAACAACAACCAGATGTGTAACCTCAACCCCCAACCCTCTCTCTTTCTTCCCTCAATGTCTCTCTCTCCTTCCTCTTACATCTTCTTTCTCCTGACTCAATCTATTCCTCTTACTTTTGGCCTGACCTTCCAATTTCGTGCCTCTTCTGAAAACAATTCGTAATGTAATAGAGATGTTTGCGGGTCAGTGGGGCTTTAAGGCATAGCAGTGAGTTGGGATCAGAATAGATTTGATCTGACCCTTGATCAGTAAACTCTGGAGAACACTTTTCACTCTCTTTCAATCTGTGCTTTGTTCAGCAGCATGACCTCCTGTGATCCATTTCTTTCTCTACACTCTCCTTTGAGATATTGAACTCGTTGTATTGATCTCTGATCAGTAAGTAGACTCAGATGGAATCCAAAGACTTTGGTGGCATTCCGGGCACCGATTTTCCAGGGAAATGCTTGAAATGAATGTAACTGTGGCAAAATGTGTGTATCCGAGCTGGGAATACTGCACTCTTATTGTTGGCTAAAAGTATAACTGTTTATTTTCTAAAACGTGGCAAGAATTGAAATCAAATAACAAAGGGATGCAACGGGACGAAAAAGGGGCAGAATTGTATATTTTGTGTTTGGTTGCGACGCCACTTTTGCAGTGCGTTTCTGTTTAGCAGTCAGCAATTTGCATCAACACTGTACACGGTGATACTGAGTTCAGTTTCTCTGTTCTGAACACTGTGTTTGGAGAGGATTAGAGGATTAGCTGGACGATGTAACCGAATACATCAGAAAGCTGGGGGCTAGAGATATGTTTTTAAACCATTTTTTAACGTTACTCCAATGAAAAGTCACATTTATCTGTTTTGTGCTTGAATGCCTGTTTTTTTTTAGGACCCATTTGTGATCCATTTTTGTCTCTCTCTCTCTCTCTCTCTCTCTCTCTCTCTGTCTCTCTCTCTTACTGCTTGGTGGGGCAAAAGGTAATATTTTGCAGACTGTTTCTCTGCTTTATGTCTTGGCAGGTATGACAGGCTGTTTCCTAAGACTGCTCCTGAACATGTTTCAGCTCAGCAAAACCTTGACCTATTGATTTTGAGACACGCTCTCGAGAGGGCCCTCACACAAACTAGCCATGAACTCTGAAGAGAATTGGGGTAGTCGAGGGCTGACTTGCATTGACGCAGCTGTTGATTGGATGTCAGCGTGTCAGTCGCCAAATCATGGACTCACCTGATTGGCCAGTCTCTCACATCCTTTCTAATATTACAGTGTGAGAACTACTGATAATTGGAAAAACAGGGATACAATGGAAGAACGGATGAACATAGGGGACTTTTTTATTGGCTTACAGCTCTCAGAACCAAAGCTGTGTCATTGTTATACGGGGTACTTTAATATTTGTCATCTGATTTTTTTTTATGGAGCTCTGGTGTGTTGTCTCTCTCTCTCTTGCTCTCTCTCTCTTGCTCTCTCACCCTGTCCCTCTCTCACTTCAGTTCTTTTATGTTTGAAACATGAAAGTAAAGTCAGAATAATTGGGTTAGGGTTCGACCCCTGTGGTCGCTCTTGCGTGACAGTCCTGACTGACTGTCGTACTACAGAGTCAATCTCAAGCACTCTTCAAACTATGCAAATGTCTCATTTCATTGGTTTGCTCTATTTCATAGTTTAATGGCTTAACTGGAATTTTATACTATATTAAAATTCTGAATGTTAAATTAAATTGTAAAATTTTGAGTACATGGATTTTCATTGTACTGTGCTATCAGATAAGTTAAGATCTGAGATTCAAACATCCTTTGAACGTTTTTACATCTAAATTGTCATTCTTGGAGTAATTTAAACTCTTTAAGGTGTGTGTGTGTGTGTGTGTGTGCGCGCAGACATACACAAGACAACCGGTGAAAATGCTT
Source organism: Ambastaia sidthimunki (assembly GCA_036877625.1). NCBI lineage: Eukaryota > Metazoa > Chordata > Actinopteri > Cypriniformes > Botiidae > Ambastaia > Ambastaia sidthimunki. Next base: position 8,378 of record JAZGTK010010640.1, on the reverse strand, counting down.
TTAGTTCGTGTGCATGCATACAGGAGTTTGAGTGTGTATGGTTTTGTGTTGGTCTTTATCACCCACATCACCATATTTCACCCAGCCACACAGAGAGGATTTGTGTCCCCATTCAGACTGCACATTTAACGTCAGTCATTTTTCATCAGAGAGAGAAATATTCTCCTCTCCCTGGGTTTTTCTGTCATCAGTAGACCTGCCAAATAAAGAGGTCTCTGTATTTGTGGCATTGGCCACCGACTAAACGATGAGTTCCATTCATTCACACAAATTTCTCATTCTTTCTCTCAACCTGGCCCCCCTCCACTCCTTTCTCACCCACCCTTTTCTATTGTCTCTCTCTTTATTTGTGACAAGGCATGTGTGAATATTTCTGCGTGTGTGTTGGTGACTTTGGCATGAGATTCTGTGGCATGTCCAGCAGAGCATAAGGGTGACTGCTGGGCCTCACGATTAGTTGTGTGTGTCTGTGTGTGTGTCTGTGTGTGTGTCTGTGTGTGTGTCTGTGTGTGTGTCTGTGTGTGTTGTACCCAAAAGTGTGCAACAAATATTAGCAAAACTTTTGGGGATGGCCTCATTTGTAAATTTGTAACACTATTGATTAAAATATTGTAATTTTATTTTAAATTATAGAAATGCAGAAAGTTTTCAGTTAGGGTTAGAGTGTAGGTTTGGGTTGGTTTGCTGTGTTTATAACCAGCTTGCTTTTTTGGCAATTTATGACAATTTTATTTACTTTTATTTTACTTTTTTAAGTTAGGGTTAACTCATAGAGCTCATAAAAATCTCTTTACTCTTCAGCTGAACACTGTCTAGCTTTGTTTGTTTGTTTGTTTTCTACAACGTTGTCTATGCGCAGTCGACAATAGACAGCAAGATGGCCCGTTATGTTTTCACCAATAGAGCGAGGAAAAGTGTGGCCTAAAGTTCTTCACAGAGTAAAAGTTATACATCTGATTGTACACAGTTGCAGTAATTATGCATATAATCAAGCATAACGCCCTCCCCTCAAGGAAACAACCTTATAACAACCTTTTATTAAAACACGCTGATATATCAACCGAACAGTGTTACTTCCTGTCAGATATAGGTCACACCTGTCTGGTGAAAAGTATGTATCTCCACAGTCCAGAACAACCTCCAGAATGCTTTTAAATCAACTTCCAGATTTATTCCAGATCAAATTCTTGGTCTCAGTCGAGTGCTGCACTCCAGGCAGGAAACGGAGAAAAGGATTATTTCCTCTTTGTGAGTCGTGCAAGAAGAAAACACTTTCCGATAGACTACATTTTATTGCAGTGAGTGTCTGCTGAACCCATTTGAAGCCCCCAGGCTGTTGGATTGCTTTCTGTCAGGTACCACATCTTCTCCCTGTGTCTCACTCAATTCAAATGTGTTGCATGCATTTGCCCCTTGGGACTGGAAATACGACCATGTAAGGTTTCTTTTAAAGGCTGTACCTTCCAATTGGCCAGAATCTTTAGTGTCTGGCTTTAAAATAGAGTTAGGCTGAGCTTATTCTGTTGCAGTCTGGGCCAATAAACCCTGAGAATGTCTCTAAGGAACACCAAGACTTAGTTCTGCCGTCCAAGCTCACAAAAACCAGGACACTTAATGTGGGTTACAGAAGGCTGGACTTCGGAGAAGTCTGTATTCACCTACCCAGAGCGTTTCCTCCAGCAAGGGTAATTTGAGCGCTCAATATATGAACCATGAAGAACTGTAGGACAATGGGGATCAGTGGCAGAACATATTTCAGTATATGGGTGCAAGTGAAGTAGACCAGGCCGGGTGCAAACTCAAGCTGTAAAAAGGAAATCGATAAAAAAAAGTGACATGTATTTTGTTAAAGCTTTTGTATTTCTGTTTCTTCATAGAAAGAAAGTCATACAGATTTGGAACGACAAAAGGGTGAGAAATTTATTTAGTAAGTTAATGACAGAATTTATTTGTGGGTGCGCCGTACCTTTAAATGTTCATTTCAGAGGAGGGTGTAAGCGATCCAAGTATTTATGTAAAATGATCATTGGGTTGTTTTACACAGGATCTTACTTGTTCTTGTTCAGATCAAACCTTCCAGTGGTATTTTCAGTGAAAGATTCTAATAACAATCAATTTTTATATTTAAGATGGATTATTTTGTGTGCTTTGTTCTGTTTGTCAACCAAAAGAGGCTCTCAGTAAATATCAGAGATTTATAGCACCCCAGAATAAACAATTTTTAGAGAGAGATTTCCCAGCTGTTCTGTGAATATTAGGATTATAATGAAGGCTTCTGTTTGCTCACAAGATGCCTCATGGTAGCACAGAACGTCTCAGAGGGCAACAAGCCGGACACGATCATTCACCAAACGTGATCTGAAATAGCACTGGCGAGATAATGGTGCCACCTGTAAACCTGTTTTTTGTGGCAGATGGAAGAGAACATAGTGTGAAAGGGTGGAAAGCCTCACTGTTGTGTGTTGGCCATCTGTGAGTGTGTGTGTGTGTTTATACAGCATATGGCCGTATGCAGTAGACATTTCTAGAAGTCACGCAGAGCTCTGGAAAAAACGGCCGAAAATTTTTGTAAGATATTAAAGGATTAGTTCACTCAGAAATGAAAATTATGCCATAACTTATTAATGTATGTTGTTTCTCACCTGTGTGACTGATTTCAGTGATACATGATTTACATATTGATGTTTCTCTTATTTTTTGGTCCGTACAATGAAAGTGAATGGTGACTGAAGCTATTCATCCACACAGTGAAAGTGAATGGTGACCGAAGCTGTTGTTTCATACAGTGAAAGTGAATAGAGACTGAGGCTGCCACTCCTTAACATTCTGCTTAATGTCTCCTATAGGTTTAAAAGAGGAAAGTATTTTAATTTTTGGTGTACTGTTTCTTTAATAGCTCAGTGGGGTGTAACTGTTTCAGATGTTTACTTTGGAAACTAAAAGGTCAGAGTTTGTGTAACTTAATGTCACTTTTTATAGATTGGTATGATTATTTTTTCTTGAGGAATTGTTGTTATTGGCTTGTCTCACAGTCATTTTCAAATTGAAAACGAAACGGCCTTCAGAAATGTTCTCATGGCCACCACAGTTTGTTTACATTTCTGCTCAGACATGGATCAGATTTTGCAAGTGAGATTACTGGGTCAGAGGTCTCGTACTGTATGTCCAGGGCTGGAATGTTTTAGGAATTTTGAATGGGGTGACTGATCTGTAAGTCTGTTTTAATGCATGAGATCGGTTTAGATAGTAAACTGTGTCTAGACGCATTATAGATACCAAAGGAGTTCTGATCTAGACAGGATCTAATACTGTAAAACTGGTCTGTAAACAGCTTTTCAGCTCCAGGGAGTTGAACTGCCTGGGGGAAATTCATGCAGCAAAGTAAACTTGTGATGTCATGATGTATGTATTTATTTTAACCCTTTGATGTCTCATGAAATATGAGATGGCGATCACGCTGAGAAACGATCCACTACAGGAATGAAGAAGCTACTTGTCTACACAAATAGAAGCAAACATAATATTGAAGTTGTGGCTTGTTTGGACATAAACTCAGTGAAAGACAATGTCTGGTTGGGAAGTGGTGTAAGTTTGAAAACTGGGTTCAGATCTTTTGGATAGACATTATTAGATGCATTTAGACACCATTAACTGCTACTGTGGAACCCTTATATGTGCATGAGAAACGTACCAGACCACTTAGCTCCGAACTCTGTGGTTTTGTCCAGATTACTAATTGACAAGCCCTGAAAACTTTTAGACAAACATTCCATTAGTGCACAAATAAACAAGCTTCCGAATGCCTCTGAATGCTGGTCTATTTTAGCTAGGAGTCTAAACAGGCTTGCTCTCAAATTTCACTCAATCAGTCCCAAAAACAACCCATTTCCAGCTCATTTGGAGCTAGATTGAGGACCTGATGATGAAACGGCTGTTTGCTCATCATCCAACATTGCAAACCTGAGAAGCAAGACTTGAGTGTGTGTGTTGGATCTCAATCAGTATTTCGAAATGATTTTTTTGTAGTAATTCTTTTCAGTCAAAATACCACACTTACAGGAATAGCTTACTTAAAAATGTTCTGTTATTCATCATTGTTATTATTTGATGGAAAAAGAGAGTTTTTGAAGAACCTTCATGCAACTCTTTTATCTGTGACAGTTACTACACAACCTCAACCCCAGACCATGAAATAAAGTTATATGAAATACCTTAATGGTCCTTTCTTGTTTTAGTGTGTCCTTTTTAAAGCGTGCCAGAAATGGTAACTATGTCTGTTGTTAATGTAGGGAAAAGAGCTACATAAACATTCTTTATCAATTCTTCTTTAGTGTTTGAAGTCATACAAGTTTGGAAAGAGAGTTGAAAATGGCTTGTGAATCAGTGTTTCATAAGGGAATTGAATGACAAGCTTTTCCTTTCTTATTTATTAAAGCCACTTTATACAAAGCAAACATGATAGCCAAGACGATTCTTTTTTTGATCCTGAGGCGAGGTGAGGAGAACATGTGTTTAACAGATCGTATGCAGTGTGCCACAGCATGACAGCCGTACAGGGATGGTGGTTAGTGTGTTCTGTGAACCGTGGCCGGGTGTCACCTCTTAAACAAAAGCAGACACACCTCACCCTGTCTGCCCACGTGAAGCGCTGTCAGCTGGCATTTTGTGAAAAATGGATAGTGAAATGGTTTTATACAGCCCTATAATTCCTTTTACAGTCAAATTCACACACACGCAGACAAACGACTCCGGTTCCTTATCAGCTCCTTGTTTTTTCAATTTTTTGTGTGGCTTTCTGTCTCTCGTATGAAATGAAATTGCTTTTTCTGCTGTCAAGCGTTTCGGTGGAACCATCGAGCGTTTTATTTTCGGAATTGGTCCCTGAATGCCTTCAAACAGACATTGCACGCACACACACGCACGCACACACCTACATTCACCACTATTCCCCATCTTGGTCTTGGTGATATTGAAAAAGGGAATTTATAGTTCAGGTTTAACTGAGCCAGCTCTCTGCTTGCTAACTGTCTCACTGCTATAGTCCGGGTCTCGGGCTCGCTGTCCTTTCGTGTTAAACCGTGTCGTCTCCTGCTCGGGCGCCAGGTTCTGAGTTCTTGTTGCCATGGGAGCAGGTTCCACAGCGATGCTGCCAGCTCTTTCCTGCCTTGAGCTCTACAGTGGGTGTGGGAGAAAGCGGGCAACACTGGAATCTGTCCCAGTCCCCTCTCTCTCTCTCTCTCTCTCTCTCTCTCTCTCTCTCTCTCTGTCTCTCTCTCTCTCTCTGTGTGTCTCCTTCTCTCTTTCCCTTTCTCTCTCTCTCTCTTTCTCTCTCTCTCTCAAACACTTCTCTCTCTCTTTTTCCATCACTCACTCTTGTAGTCTCTCTCTCTCTCTGATGGCATTCTTGATATGTTAAAGTAAACTGTCGGCATATGGGAACTGGGACATTACAGGCTGAATTTGCCATGGGATGTGTGCCACTGCCTGACTCACATATTCGGATGCACATGTGATACTACATGGATCACAGCCATGTAAAACTGTGATTATTACCAGTGTTTGTGTTCAGAGGTGGTTCAGTCTGTAGAATGTTCCGTGGTGTATTTGTTTTCTTGGGAAAAAAATCAGGCCCCTTTCCTTCCAGTTAAAGGCCTGTACTGGTATACATGGCAAAAAAATGCTTTCAGTGAAGGAAATACATCTAAACATTTTTACAACAAATTCCCATCTTGTAGATAACAATATAAGAAGACTAAACGACTATAAGAAGAAGACTAAAGACTAAATCTTGTTACTTTTATACAAAAATAAATTGCCAGTGTGGTATGAAATGAAACTAAAGATGTGTGTGTGTGCGTGCATGCATGTGTGTGTGTGTGTGTGTGTGTGTGTGTGTAGCTTAGGGTTTCAGTGCCTGTGAGCTGTATATCAGAGCAAATTGAGACAGGAAACATGGGGCTCTATAAAGGTATGTGAGGACTTTTCAGTTTCATGGACCCTTGGGTTCCAAAACTGTCAGATCTACTTTTGCCTCATTGGTTAGTTCTGTGTGTTTCCACCAGTGAAATGATCCCACAGCGAGCCTGTAAACCTGTTATTCTAAAAATTCTGTGTAAATCAAAGTCATTTTTGTTTGTGGGCGGCTTAATGGTAAATGTCTCATTTCAGCTGTCAAGTTAGTGGCAGTGTGGGCTGCCTCAGATAACCAGGAGCATTCCTGTTGGAAAATTGGAAACGGTACACCCTGAAAGATCAGAGTTCATTTAGAAGAGGTCAAAGTTCTGATTGGAACAATCTCTGGAATCTCCAAGGCTCAAGCACACTGTAGAATCAGCCACGGCCTCTGGTGGTATTTCGGTAATTGTGCCGAGGGTGTCAGCTGTAACAGGACCCAGCCTCAACCCATTACCTCCTGCTGCCCTGCCCTCTCTCTCTCTCCCTTTCTCTCTCTCTCTCTCTCTCTCTCTCTGTCACAGTCACACAGAGAATAGAGCTTGTCATCACTCTTTACATATTTGTTCCTCTGCATGTTTGTGAAATCACAGATGGTTGTGGCTTCATTTGTTCTTCCAGACTGAACCTGAATCTGTATTTTGTGTGTATGTGTGTTTATAAGAAGCGTTGCGGTGGTCCACAATTGTTTGCAGGCCGAGTCTGTGTGTGTGTTCCTGATCATAAAGGCCTGCCCGTGGTTCCGTGGTTGCTTCCAAACAGAGTTTGAGCATGTGTTGTGTGTGTGTGCCGCTGGGTTGACGCGTTTCCCATCTTTACTTCCTGTTCTAAACTTCTAAGGTTCTCAGCCGAGTCTGTAAGTCCATCCTGGATAGAGATCTTTCCCAACGTTGTCCATGTTCTTGGGCTCTGGATGGGTTGATGTTTGGGTGACGGTGTATGGGTGAACCAATGGAATGGCAGCAAATGGAACCGCGTTTTTAACTTCCAACTTCGTTTCTTTCATCTGCCAATCAGAGCTGTGTGGTTGTGGTTTGTGTGTGTTTAATGAGTGGTAGCTGCAGTTTTGAAGTTTTCGCCAGTTTTTGGTGGGTTTGCACTGTGTTGGAACAGTGTTTTGTTGTGCGCCAAGAGCGAACCGACTGAAGCTGAGGGAAAGATTACCAAAACAGCTCCCTGCTTCCTTCTGGAAAATATTTTAGGGACATTTGAGTTCTGGCACCTCACACCTCCCTCCAGAACTCTGAATGTTTTGGACAAGTTGCCCCTTAAAGCTGATTACGGACTGCCTTTGTTCCTGACGGAGGAAATTTTTCTGGCTCGCTGGCTCCTAAATACCTTAACATTGAGTTTATGGAAACCCCCTTTTGGAGACTATAAAGGTTTGTTGATTGAACTTAAAAGTTTATTTGCTAGTTCTGTGTGCGTTCGTACACCTGGTTTGCTTGTTCATCTGCATGCACAGATCGAGTTGCACCGATTAGCTGGACAGACAGAAATGACTCGCTTTTGGCTATAAACCTGTTTGTACATGTCTGTGGGTGTGATTGAGAGCGAAGGCGAGCGAGGGAGATCAGAATTCAGAAACACGACTACAAACATCTGCTTCTCATTGGTGAGTCCAGAACAGAGCCAAGTTCTGGAGACTGGCAGCAGAGATCCTCCCAAAATGAGAACGAGGGATTTTGGGACGGCAGTGAAATAGAACGTGACGTTTCAGGCCCACCTCTCTGCCCACACCCAAATCCCTTTGACCTCTGACCATGGGTGTTTTAAATCATCTGACTGCTCAGAACAGCGTCTCCATATGCGAAAGATATTAGAGTGTGCACATGCCTGTTCTAATAGGGCTGTGTTGGAAGTTATAAACTTTCTAGAACAGCATACTAACATAGTATTCTTACTATTTTCGCAAAATGTGAAGTATGCAACAGAATTGTGTATCCCACAATGCACTGCGTTTGACCTCCTTTTTCAAAAATGGTAATGAACTGAAAGCGATTAAAGTCAGAATATTTCTTTTTAATTAAGAAACTTATACAGGCCAATAACAATGCAGCAAACATATTCCACATCATGATACGCTTCCTGTTTCACTTGCAACAGTATGTTTAAGGAATAGTAGGCAATGTAAAGCATATACTGGACAGTGTTCATAAGCCAGCATTCCACTGAGAACATAATCACAGATGATTTAGAGGAGTTATTGTATGTTAGCTCATAGTTTTTTTAGAAGAAGGAGTGAGAGAAGAGAGACAGGTGTGGGAGTCTGCAGACATGGATAAATGTCTTTCACTGATGCAAAGATTGTATGTGTGTGTGAGTGTGTGTGTGTGTGTGTGTGTGTGTGTGTGTGTGAGTGTGTGTGTGAGTGTGTGTGTGAGTGTGTGTGTGAGTGTGTGTGTGTGAGTGTGTGTGTGAGTGTG
>JAZGTK010010639.1:1194-16252 GCA_036877625.1 Ambastaia sidthimunki | reverse complement strand
CACGACATCACCCCGTCTGTGATGTCATGCCCCGTAATTGATTGTTGCAACAGGTGTTTCAGAGTGCATAAAAGCTGATAGCGTTTCCCATAGCGTTTCGACGCAGCGTCTCGTTCCCTTCAGGGAACCAGGGTTACATACGTAACCCGAGACGTTTCTCCCAAGGTTTTTTCTCCATCTATACATCACTGGAGTTTTGGTTCCTTGCCACTGTCGCCCTTTTGGCTTGCTTACTGTGAGACTGCTGACATATACTTAGCTTAGGATTCTGTAATCAATCAACCAATGTAATCATTTTAACATATTATATTACTTGTATGTATTTTGTTTTGTTTTGCATTATGTTATTGCAAATCCTTCATATTCTTGTCCAATAAGAATATGAAGTTCGCGGATACACCCTTCCTGCACGAAATTGCCATTTTCTACTGGGGGATCACACATACGTGCACCTTCAGCAGGAAAGCAGGAGGGCTATGGGGTGTAATACCTGAACCTGCTAACTAAGCAGCCAATCGTGTCGATCGTCACTTACCTTGCCGTGACTAAATGACATGAGATAAGATTTACGTCTCTTGTTGACCTCCGTCCTACGCGAGAAGGTACGGAAGAAGCTATGTGGTGTCTTTTGTTATCACAAAGTAACCCATTATTGTTCTAACCTAATGTGTTTACAGAAAGTTTGGTGCATTAACATTTTTAAGGAGCTGTTAGAAAATTATGCAAAATGTTACAAGAATGGTGTTTGCATTAATACAGGCAGGCTGTGTATGAATAGTTGCATGTTGATACAGTATTAGTGGGTGAAAAATGAGACAATTTTATTTGGCTAAATTAAATCTGAGCTATCCAATGACCTTTCTAGCCTCTTTGCCGGTTACGGTTATTAGCAGACATTAACAGACTTTTTTATACACTGGAGAGAGACTCGTTGTACTCCCTTGAAATCATGATTGTCGTGTATTCGTAGACTTTTGTAACAAAAACTGTGTTTCAGCAAAACAGACTAGATGTCTAATTAGGTTCAGAAAGTCTTTTGTAGGAAGACAGAGAAAATAGTTCTTCTATGTTTTTGGAAGAGGTGTAAAAATATACAGGCTACAGAACATTCAAATACAAAATTGTAGATTGCCCTGCATAGGTATTTTAGTCTATATATGTTTTTTGGATCATATAGAAAGGTCCCTGGGGGTTCCCTGTTTTCTCCTTCTGCCACATCTGCAAGATGTCAGGAATCTGCATACACATACAAACAATACTGTAGATGACATTGCTATACATAACACACACAAAAATGTGAGGTTCAAAAAGGATTTTTGCACATCTCAAACATTAAACACAAAATTTGGCTTCTGTTCCAATGCTTAAGTTCATTTGCTCTTTACAAATCGTAAATGCCCTGTAGTGGCAATAATCTTCAAATGCCATTTATTGGTAAAATGTAGCAATTAGCAGAATTACAAGTAAATACAATAAAAAATAAAGGCATAATCATAAAAACATATATTTCTCAAACCAACATAATAACAACAATAATAAAAATAATACGTTTAAGTCAAACAACAGAATGTTGGCTTTCTCAAGCGCTTTACAGATTGTGAGGTACTTCACAGCCTGTGAAGCCTGTGATCACAGCAGTGGAACTGAACAGGAAAAGCTGCTTTCTGTAGGGCAATCTTTGTTTAACTCACAAAATTTAAGGTACAACTAATGTCAGGTTTGATTAGTTGGTATAAAATATATTGTTCAACTGTAATCCCAGCAAGTGATTTTTAAAGATATCTGTTCTCACTTAAGTAACTACAACTTGGTCTATGACTGAAATAGCTGCCCAAAGGTGTTGTACGCTGCTTTGCACCTTCAAGACTTAATGTAGGTAATAATGTTTCAGACGCTTATCCACACGCACATTATTCAGAAACAAAGTAAAAAAATGTTACTTTGAGTCACCGCCATTCTGCCTCACACATGAGCTTGTTTCAAACACTTGACTGTGACGTCTGATGTCTCAAATCATTCATATGTCACCGCTATGCTATAGGATTTTGGCCAGACAGCAGGTGAGCATATTTGTGACTCTTATACCACATAAATCATTCAGTCTGTATTTTAACGTTCAATTCATTTTATGTTTAAGTTTCTCGGTGTCACGATTCAGGTGTAAATAATATGTCCCAAGCACCACTGATGGCTTGGCCATATGGCCACTGCTGTTTTTCACAGCATTAATTTTATGTATTAATTTTATAGAGAATGTTGCTGGGGATTTCTGTTTGTTGAGAGCTACAATCCGTAACCTTCGCATCTCTATCGCCATTTCTGTTTGAAACCTAAAAATTCAGAGGACTTTATGCACTTATATTTACTAGTGTGACCATACATTCTCTTTTTCCCGGACATGTCGTCTTTCTGAACCTAATTTCTGGACTCTCTGAATCGCCCAAAATGTCCAGGATTCAGCTTTTGCTTTCTACAGTCACCATTCATTGTGCATTTTTGCATTGCTTTAACCTTTCTTTTATATTCTGCCTTCTTGCACGCCACCATTGGTCGGTCATGTATGCAAACCTTGGTCATCCCAGTACCCTCAGCACCACGGCAACAGCCAAGAGGAAAAGCAGTGGCTTGCTTGTCAACAGTAGGTGGCACATGGCTCATGAACAGCGATAAAATGCCCAAATAAAAATGAAAATTCACAGATGATTTACAGAAATAATTCCTGTGTTTTTGTCTCAGTCAGGATCTGTGTGAAGCAGAATGCATTACCTGCAAAGCTGGCATATATGAATTAGGGTAAAATAAAGGTGCTTGCAACCTAGAAACCCACATAAGCTCTGCAAAACACAAAATTGCAGCTAAAGGAGCGCGTTCGTCAGGAAAATTAACTATTTTGCTGTTACTGCTGTGGGGGGAGTTTTGGCATTCCATACCACAAAGCATAACAATAGCTACAGCTCAATGGACTGCATGTCTGCCTTGTTAAAAAAGGTTTCCCTGATTCTGAGACTGGTAAAAAAATTTCAAGTGCTCTTAGTAAGACCGCTTAGTAAGACCTGTTTTTAACACTGTAAAAACAACACATTCTGTCAACATAGCTCTGAAAGCAATAGACATAACTTGCTGTGGTGTTTCTATTGATGCAAGCAATCACTTCAAATGATCAGCTGATATGATCATGCATTTGGGATTTTTTTCCAAATGTATTGCATTTATAGGTGACAGCTGCAATACAATATTCAGAGGTATCCAGCGTCAAGAAGAAGAAAAGAATGTTTTCGCAAACTTGAAGGCATTGCAGAACAAGTCATTAATCGGTTTGGGATACCCAGCACACATCCTAAACAATTGGTTTCATTATGGGGCAGACACACTATATGTTGATATGGAGAACATAATATTCAAAATATATGAATACTTTAACATCTACACTGTTTTCACAAAGAATCTTAAGGAGTACTGTAAATTTGTTGATGTTAAATACAAAAGTCTTCTTTCTCACAGCAAGATGCAATAGCTGTCGTTATTCCGCAGTATTGAGAGGCTGCTACAGATGTTTCCAGCCTTGAAAGCATTCTTTTTGTCAAAGAAAAATAAACCCTCCTTGATCAAGACGTTTTTGGGAGATAAAATTAGTGATTTCAGTGAAATCTACCTCTGACACATGTACTCACTCATGTGTGTGTTTCATTGTCCATTGTGTGGAGATGGAAAGGGAGAGCAATTTAGAGCTCATCAAACACTGGTGATAAATCGGAATAAACAACAAACATGGTGAGTCATGGCGTCCTTTCCTGTTACATGCACTGTTTGCCACATGTATAGTGTGGCCTTCTCTGTCAACGTTAAGGGTTTCACATGTGATAAATGCAGGGAATAGTTAGGCTGATGGAGAAGATTTCAGAATTAGAGACAAGCATCCAAACTTTACTCAAGGATAGTAAGAGTGATAGGGCTTTAGAGCAGAATTTGAATTCAACTAGGTCCATATATTGTTCGATTTCAGTTACAGATCCCCCGCAGCAAATTTTGTGACTGTGAGACAGCATAGTCGCAGTTTCAAACAGGTTCTCCCCATTCAGCGATGCACCCACTGAAACTGTTGAAATTGCCCTACTTATCTGAGCAAATTTAAACGTGCTGGCTAAATCTACATGTAAATTCAGTAAGATTATTATGCATGTCGGCACAAATGTTTGCCTCTGTCAGACATTGTCTGGCCCTCTCCCTGCTCATCATGGTGATGAAATGCATAGCAGACTGTCATCACTAAACAGCTGGATGGAAGTGGTGTTTGGAGATAATTTGAGAAGTTTTTAGGGTAGACCTCACCTGAAAGTGACATGTTTTTGTCAGTTATGATTACCTGTAACCGAAATGTGACCTCTGCATTTAACCCATCCCTAGTAAAGAGTGAACACACTGCTCAGGGAGCAATCGGGGAATAGGTGCCTTGCTCAAGGGCACTTCAGTTGCTACCTGCCGGTGCTGGAATCAAACCAGCAACCTACTGATTACAAGCCTGACTCACTAACAAGTAGGCCACAGCTGCCCCACTGTGAAAAGAAAAGATGGTCTCCATCTCTCCTGGGGTGGTGTAACAGTCATCACCTGCCACAAGGTTTATTTTGTATTATTTAGTTGTGCTATGTTCCTCCGGACCATTAAGTGGCACTAATGCTCTGCCGTCTCTGTATAAAGAAAGGAAGCAGTAGAGTGAGAGGGGAGGATGGTTCAGGTCAGCGGTTGAGCAACACTGAACTGGAGTGACAATGATAGGAAGTGATGACGAATCAGGAAGTGAGCAGGAAGTGGACTGGATGGAAGAAGGAGGTGAGGGTGGTACAATGAAATGGAGCATAGTAAACAGGAAAAGGAAAAAAAACACATCATCAATGATGATTTAACGAGGTAGGTACACGGAAAAACATAAAAAGGAATGAGGGACATAAGGTCATTTTTTACATTTGAATCACCAGGATCAAGGAACCCATCAAAGGTAAGTGAAGCATTAAAGAGCAAAATAGGGAACATTGTGTATGCCAAAACATTACATGATGGAAGTATAATGATTATATGCAAAGATAAAGCACAGAAAGTAAAGGCATTGCAAATAAAATCACTGGCAGGAAACACGGTACAATGTTTAAAATGGAAAGAAAGGAGAACAGTTAGAGGGGTAGTATATGGAATTCCTGAAGAAGTGACTGAAGAAGAAATGAAAAGAAAAGTAACTAATGCAAAGGTTAACAAGGTGAAGCAGCTACAATTCACAAGGGACGGATTGAAAAGAGATAGTTTATCTGTAATGATACAATTTGAAGAAGAATTACCAGTAAGCAGTGGCGGCTAGTGCTAAAAAATTTTGTGGGGGCGCAAACAACCAAACAACTGAAAAAAAAAAAGTACAACATTTTTTACTTTCAATAAATGAAATTATGACTAACTATGATTAAATGATTTTATTTCGTTAATATTTGCAATATATATTTAACTTATTGTTTACATGTTAAAGAAGGCTAACTTCAGGGGGGCGGCGCCCCGGTCGAACAAGAGTTAAAAAAATATATAGATGAGATAATGAGACATGGTTAAAACCACATCTAGATTCTAAAATACAAGGATATGAAGTAATTCGTAAGGACAGAGATGAAGGAACAGGAGGAGGAGTAGCAACATTTATTGAACAAGGTATAAGCTATAGAGTTATAAATATTAATGAAATTGAAGCAGTTGTTATACAAGCCTGGTCAGACGGAGGTGATATCGGAGTAATCAATTATTATAACACGTGTAAGAAATTACAAAAAGTACAATTAGAAGACATAGTAAATTGTAAACAGACTTACATATGAAATAGAGAGTAAAGGCCTTTTTACACCGTACCAAAGTGGGTTTAAAAAGGGTAGAACAACAATGGACCCAATACTGTGTTTAGAAAAGCACAGATAAATAAAGAGGCTGTAATAGGAGTTTTCATAGATGTAGAAAAAGCATATGATAAGCTTTGGAAAGAAGGATTACTACTAAAAATGAAAAACATGGGTATTTTGGGAAAAATGTATAACTGGGTATTAGACTTTTTATTTGACAGGTCAACTCAGGTTAAAGTGGGAACATCATACTCTAGGGTTTATACAGTTGAAAACGGAACCCCACAAGAAAGTGTATGTAGCCCCCTTCTATTTAATATAATGATCAATGATATGTTTAATGAGGTGGAAAAGGGATGGGGAGGTCAATATATGCAGACGATGGTGCACTTTGGAAAAGAGGTAGAAATATAACTTACACTGTTAAGAAAGTTCAGCAGGCAGTAAATAAAGTTGAAGAGTGGGCACAGAAGTGGGGATTTCTAATATCAGTAGAGAAAACACAGGTAATATGTTTCACAAAGAAAAGAAATTTTCACATTAAGTTATCTCTTTATGGAAAGCAACTGGAGCAAGTATCAGTGGTAACGTTTCTTGGTGTTGGGTTAGATGAGAAACTAAACTTTAATATAGTAGAAAAGTAGAATATAATGTAGAAAAGTTGTTGACTAAATGTAAGAAAGCACTGAATGTTATGAGATGTATAACGGGTAGTGAATGGGGGGCTAGCCGTAGTTCTCTCAGAAACATATATCTAGCAGTTGTTAGGTCTGCAATTGATTATGGATGTATTGCATACGGATCAGCAAGCCAGCATGTACTGGGATAAATTGACAAGGTGCAGACGCAAGCTTTGAGAATATGCTGCGAAGCATTTAAAACATCACCCATTTTAGAACATGACCTATTCCAGTTTGTTGCTGTGAGTGAAAAGGTGTCACATCAATCACAAGTTTAGTATGGAGTGCAGGGCTTAGTGCTTGGGTCTTTACTTTTCACCCTGTACATGCTACCTCTGGGAACAATCATAAGAGACATGGAGTTAATTTTCATTGTTATGCTAATGATACTCAGCTGTACATTTTTTCAAGACTGAACGAGGCAAATAACTTCACCAAACTAACAGAATGTATAGTCAATATCAAAACCTGGATGACTAGTAACTTTTTACTACTAAATAAATAAAAAGTTTTAATTACTGGACCAAAATATTCCACATGGAACAACCTAGAATACTGCCTACTCTTGATGGATGCTCTATAAAGCCTGCTACATCAGCTAACAATCTTGTTTTCAATAGCAATTTGTTATTTGAAAACCACATTTCCAATATTTGTAAAACTGCATTGTTTCACCTTACTTATACATCAAAACTATGACACATGCTCTCTATGTCAAATACTGAAAAATCAATTTATGCATTCATAACATCAATACTTGATTATTGCAAAACTCACAGCCACAGTCCTTACAAGAGCAAACAAGTATGACCACATTAGCCCGGTTCTGTCAACACTGCACTAGCTGCCTATCAAGTATTGTATAAACCTTTAAATTCTTTAAATGGTTTAGCACATTTAAATGGTTTAGCTCCTCAGTATCTGAGCGAGCTATTCTCTATTACAGTCCTTCACGTTCACTGCGTTCAAAAAATTCTGGCCAGTTGATAATACCCAGAATTTCGAAAATCAAGCGCTGGTGGTAGATTTTTCTACTCTGGTCAGTTTACCCAGTGTTGTCTGAGATATATTTATTAAAAATGGTCCAAAAATATTGTCTAGTTATCGGTTCAGTCAACGGTTCAATAAGCCATTTAAAACCTAGAATCCCCAATTAGTTTAATTTTTTATACTGTACATCTTGCACATGCTATTTGCAATACCATTGTGTTACACGTTTGATCATTCTTCTGCGTTTTATTTTTTTATATATCTCAGTATTATATGTAAAGCTGCTTTGAAGAAATGTAGCATTGTAAACAGTGCCATATAAATACATTGAAATTTGAAATTAAATTGAAACAGGGACATGGGACAAAAGACGTAGCTTGGGCTAGTTGACGGCTTGGCTAGTTTTGATATCGACTATACATTCTGTTAGTTGAATTTAGGTGTCTCGTTGGGCCTCAAGGAGATGTACAACTGAGTATCATTAGCATAACAATGAAAACTAACTCCCAGTTAGTCTCTTAATAATTGCTCCCAGAAGTAGAATGTACAGGGTGAAAGCAAACACAGGAAAGGACAAATCTGTGAAAACACCACCTTTTTCACCACCAAGTATTTTTGAAATAAAGGGTAAATTCTTGCTATAGGAAACATCTTTATTTTATTTTGCTTCCAAATTAATTTACTTTTTAATTTTCCGGGCTGCTCTTTTTATACTCATTATACCACCATGTTGGGCTGCTGTCCTTTATCTTCTTTAAGCATAGGGAAGCAAATTTGTCTAAGGTGTTAGAAAGAGGAATTAGTTCATGTTTTCTGTTGCACTATCAAGGTTTTAAAATTGAGTCAGTTCAGATAGATTGTTGATAAAACAATCTTTAGTGGCAAAAGCTATTGTTCTACGGTATTTGTAGCAAGGAGCTGATTTTGCATTTTGTGACCACGATAAGCAGGAAGCCAAAGCATATTACAGTGTCTGACATTGTACTAGCAAGTTCACACACCTTTTATTATCTTATTATTATTATTATAATACGAAAAATTTGTGACGTATATGATAATGTTACTAAATTTTTGTTTATATTTAGCCAGCACTTGTTTTGATGTCGGGTGCTCTGGTTTCCGGTAAATGTTTGACTATGGTAACTGGTGCCTCTAATTTCATGTTCTGTACAATAGAATCTCTGATAACTACGGCACTTTCAACAGGTGTCTTAGTGGGTGCATCACAGAGTGGGGAAAACCTTTTTGAAACTTTAATCGGAGAACAGTGTTTTGTCCTGCGGCTATGCCATCTCACAGTCTGTAACTGGAGCCAAACAATGTATGAAACTAGTCATATCCAAAGTCTGCTCTAAAACCCTATCACTCTTACTATCCTCAAGTAAAGTTTGAATGTGGGTATGCTGTATTACTACCTTAATTTGCAAAATAAGATATATTGGGCTGTTATTATGTGGAATACATTGTTTTGTTTTAAATGACTAAGATGCAATTTTATACTATATTAATACTTTTTATTTGTATATTGCTAAATGCAGAACACTGTGGAGCAATTAGGTGCAAAGAAACAAGAATGAACATCAAAAGGTATGTTGATATATATGAAACCATTAATTTAAATGTGTTTTCATTCACAAAAATGTATAATTTAAAATTGTAATGTAAAAATATAATTTTTCTAATACTTCAACAGACCGAAGTCAATTATTCCACTTAAAGGTATGGTAGAAAATCAATGTCATAAATCTAAGCACATTGAGGCCCACACAAAATATCACAAATTATTACAAAATGTAGCACATCTGAACCAATGCACAACAAACAGCATTTTTAGACAATTTCAAGTTTTTTATTCATTTTAATCTTTAATTTGGTCCCATGTGATGTAGAATAAAAGATATTAAACATTTTGGTTTAGAACACACAGCACATTCAGCACATTTGCTTAAAACACAAAGTAATTGTGTATTGACATTTTCTTTTTGTCACTGATGTTGAATTCGCACTAAAATCATGTTTATATCGATCCCTCTAGGTTAATTCACAGTAATGAAGGAATGAGCTAATTGTTGCAGGTTAGTAAGTGGTGGTCAGTAATTGTGTGTTACTCTTGTTTGATCTCTCTAAGTTTTCTCTTCACACGGGAATACGGACTCAGGTCTTCGTCCATGATGAAGTCATACAGAACCTTCACCCATGATGTGTAACATGGAAGATCTTTGTAGTATTCTTTTGCTATTTTCTTCACCTGGTGAAAAGAACAGCACAAATCATCTCAAGCTAAAAGCAAAATTATTCATTTACAACTATTTACATAGGACAGGCTTCTGTCCAAAGCAACATAAAATGAAGAACATAAGTAACGTGACAGCACGAACATCATCCATAGTACACAACGCTAAGATTAGAGTACAGTCAAGATTAGGCAGAGCAAAAGCCACCTCAGTGTGGTCGGAGAACCAAAATGTAGAGAAAAAAATACTGTTCAAATGTTTCTGGATCAGTGTGAATATCAATTTATCTATTGTTAAAATCTGCTTGTCCAGTGCCTTCAGGCAGATGAAATTGCTGTTTGTGATTATGATAAACGGCAAACAAGATGTTCTCATGTGAAAGATTAACTGAATTTTCACACAATTTTAGTCTTTAATACATTTACTGTAACGAAGGAGTCGTAGACGTGCGGATCCATTTGCAGCTTTATTAGAATAGTTGTACAAAACAGGGTCAAATACCAACAGACAG
The DNA here is from genome assembly GCA_036877625.1 of Ambastaia sidthimunki. Taxonomy (NCBI): domain Eukaryota; kingdom Metazoa; phylum Chordata; class Actinopteri; order Cypriniformes; family Botiidae; genus Ambastaia; species Ambastaia sidthimunki. The sequence continues at coordinate 5,967 of JAZGTK010010639.1, read as the reverse complement.
GAATGGCGAAGACAAGGCAATAGCATAAACAAAGGCAGGCAATGGTCGAGGCAGGCAGCAGACAATAGAGTAATCCAATAAACAGGCACGGGTCGGGACAGGCAGCAAACAAACAGAGTAATCCAAATGACAGGCAGGGTAATAACGGGTAATCAAACACAGGAAAACCTCAGAATGATTGCACAGCAAAACAAGACTTCGCAATGAACTAACAAATGCTGAGAGTATAAATAGAGTCCATAATGAGGTTACTGACAACAGGTGTGTAATGAGGGGGAGTGGTCAGCCCCAGGTATGAAGGCTGCTGGGAATTGTAGTCCAAGTGACAGTTCAGGTGACGGTTCCCACTAATGGCCAGAAGGGGGCAGTGTGGGAACCTCGATGTAACATTTACGTCTCCTTTTGTTCTTTGCTTTAAATTTTTTTGTTCACTTCATTTTTTTGTCGCTAAATTAAAATCCTTTTTAAAGTCAATTATTTAGAAAAGATATTTAAAAGCGCAATATGTTTTATGTACTGTAATTGTATTAATAATTTAAAAAAAGTGGAACAAAAAAATTACAGTGAATTAAATTTAAGTAATAAAACCTACTTCAGAAGAAAAACAATTTTAAATGATAAAAACCAGTATTTATCTAAATAAATTCTGCTGTTGCAGGGACATGCATTAATAGTAAACACTATTAGGTGGTGATAAAATATGAATTAAACTCTTTAATTCATCAAAACAAAATCATCTAAATTAACCAATTTGCTAAAGTAAACCATATCAACCAACTCATTTGCTAAAATGAATCAAACTTATAAAGCTAGTTGAGAAATAGACAGCTTCTGCAACAGCAAAGAATATCAAACACAGCTGAGCTATTGTTATTATAAACAAATATTCCATTATCAATTTACCTACCTACAGCTTAGTTAGAGTCAACATTTTTGCTTCCTTCTTGTAACATTCCTCTGTGCCTGAAATTTGTCACAAAATCAGACCAGTTTTACATAAATATAAAATTATAAATGTTCATTATTATTATAAGCTTCATTTTTAATCAAAAAGTTATTTATTGCAGCTTTAATGTGCAGAGGAGAACTGGCCCTCCCGGTTGAGCCTGGTTTCTCCCAAGGTTTTTTCTCTATCTATACATCATTGTAGTTTTGGTTCCTTGCCTCGCCTTGTTGTCTTGCTTACTGGGAGACTGCTGACATTTAGCTTGGCTTAAATTGTTAATATTGCTTTTAACACACTGATCTAACTACAGTCCTAAAGACTCTACAATTTAGTATTTTTCCCCCATTCTCTTTCATTATGCAGTGGTATTATTGCAAATCCCTTATACTTCTGTTCTATAAAATGTTACCTTCTTTATAAGTGCCATCTACAGTAAGATGGAATGGCATATCTTGCTTAATATGATATCTGTCATATCTATGTAATTGACTAATTGTTGCATAGTCACAAAAGTACATACTGTTTTAGTAGGCTGTCTGGATACATACTGTCGCATAAACCAGTGAGATGAGCCTTTGCATGCAATCACAGTAATTTTTATGCATGTCCATTTATTCAAATTCCAGTGTGTTTTAGTTATCATCAGTCTAGTCAACTTTATATTCATAAACCAATTACAATCTTAGGATACTAATTAATTTTACTAATATACATCTTATAATGGACAATAAAATGTGCAGTAATACCATGTATTCTGTATTTTAGGTTGTTTTCTGTTTTTTCTGTGTTTATATTTTCTTTTTTGAAACAATACAACATTGTCAAAAGCACTATATAAATAAAAACTGAATAAGATCTGAACTGACTGGAAAAAATCTCCCCAAGCAAAACAGAACAGTATGTTAGAAAAATGCCCAATGCCAAATCCCACCAACAAACATCATTCACTTCTGCTCCATGTAAACGATACTGTCGGATTGATAAATCCCCCAAAATCCATATTTTGGAGTAAAGTTAAGATAATTGTCTTTAAATTCACGACAGGCAAAACAGTTATGGCGCATCATAAAATCAATACACTGATCAACTGCAGAATATCTTTGCATCAATTTAACACTAGAAGAGTCTAATACAAAAAAGTAATTTCCAATATGATGTTAACTATGATTAGTAATCATCTGTGTGAACAACTATACCAAGACAACAAACTCTTCAGATGAGATGGCCTCAAGACATTTGAAGTCATTCATAACAGCTGGACAATTACTTTCTGAACAGAATTTTACAACAGCCTTTTTCAGACCCTGCTGTGCCATTATTTTAATGATTTTTCATAAAGGAGTGACCACAATCCAAGTTTATTCGATTCATTGATGTTGCTTAAAAGACAAAGAGACATAATGTGGGTAAAATTTATGTGGCGTAAAAAAAATATGATTTACGTAACTGCCTGGTGGAATAAAGCGTCATGGGCACTGGGATCCATTTTGCAGCTTTAATTAGAACAAGTAAGCAGATAATAGTCAAACACCAGCAAACAGGGATATCAAAGACAAAGCAGATCATAAACATGAGACAGACAGTGGTCGTTGGCAGGCAGCAGACAAAAGAGTAATCCAGTAGACAGGCGAGGTATATAAGACAGGTAGACCCACCCACTAACCTGAGGAAAATACAAGACACTGCAGTGAAGAAAAGTACAAAGTGTAATACTTAATCACAAGAAAAATAAAAAAAATTATACATAAATACCAAATAAATTGTACATCAAAAAGAAAAAAACTAAAGATTTAACAATATCAAAGATAGCACTCCAGGTTCAATGTTTTTGTCTTTGCTCCGTGAATGCGAGCTGTAGATAGTTCCATAAAATCAATGTCGAGCAAGGATAAGCCCCATACACGTCTGGTCATTAAATGGGGAACGCAGCGACTGACTAACATTTTCTTTGCAGCAGTGAGAGCAGTAAGTTTCTCTGTTGTGGAGACAGAGCCAATTCCAAAAAGTTATTTAAGAAGAAAAGATCTGGAGTCAAAACCACATCCACAAATTGCAATTTGGGGAAGGTGACACATGCATATAAAAGCATTTTAAAGGGGACAGATAGAGTCTATGTAGTAATTTCCAATGGATCATCTGATGAGTTGGGTTTTTTGAGGATGATGTAATTGTCTTCCAAATTTGATCAGAAAATAAAGTTTGTATGTCATCACTGATATCCTTAGACCAGATAGTTGTTATGGATAATGGTTTGTATGAGTTTTTTAGGAGAAATATGTAAATAACTGAAGCAGAAATAACACAATTATCAGTGGGGGAAATTACTCTTCGCAAGGGATGTACAGGCAATTGTGCATCCCAGGGAACTGCATATGCGCAAAGCGCTGACCTAATGTGAAGATACATAAAAAAGGAGGTTCCTGGTAGATTAAAAAGGGCCTTAATATCTTGAAATGATTTAAGACCTTTGTCATCATAAATGTCACCAAAGGAATTTACTTTACATTTAATCCATTGTGGACAGTACAACGGGTTTTTACCTAATAGAAAATTATTATTGTGGAACAAAGGGGAATGACGATGCCACCTCAAGTTTGGCTCAATCTTTCTGGTCACCGTTCTCCACGTAGAAATGAAGTGTGTTAATGATAGCGCCAAAACGAAGCTTACACTGTCTAAGTGAGATACCAGCAAAAACCAAATGCTCTATATTGAGAGGAGAGACAAGAGATTCTTCAATAGCCCACCATGAGGTTGACACATTTTGTTTAAACCAGGCTGAGTGCGCGGAGAGTAAAGGACTGTGAAATGATTGTGAATTTATCTGGCCAATAAGAATGGAGGCTGAGGGATTAGCATAGAGGATTTTAATCATATTTATAAAGTTAGAGCCAAAACCCAGGTAATCTAGCACTGCCCACAAATAGTTCCACTCCAAATGGTTGAATGCTTTTATTGCATCTAAAGAGAGTATAGCAGGGGGAGAAATCAATTGTTCAGATAAGGAGATTATGTGAAGTAGTCTTCGCAGATTATCTGAAGCAGAGCGAGATTTAATAAACCCTGTTTGATCATGATTAACAAGTTTAGTCATAAAGCCTTCTAGGCAGTGTGGAATTTTTTATTTATCAGAAAATAAAAGAACCAAGTATAATTAGAGTGAATATAACCAATATAACCAGTTATCCTATTATTATAGTTACTATTGTCTGGGTAGGCCTAAAAGTGCCCACATATGTTTTCTGTCTGACATGAGGAATGCATGTGATGAGGCCCCTGGCTTCTATTTATTTAAACAAAAGCAGTTACGACCCTAGCTCCCTTTTTAATAAACTTGGCAATAAATTTTATGGACATGTACAGCCCCTGGCAAAAATTATGGAATTACCAGTCTTGGAGGATGTTCATTCAGTTGTTTAATTTTGTAGAAAAAAGGCAAGTCACAGACATGACACAAAACTAAAGTCATTTCAAATGTCAACTTTCTGGCTTTAAGAAACACTAAAAGAAATCAAGAAAACAAATGTGGTAGTCAGTAACAGTTACTTTTTTTAGACCAAGCAGAGGGAAAAAAATATGGAATCACTCAATTCCGAGGAAAAAATTATGGAATCATGAAAAATAAACAAACAAAAGAACACTTCAACACACCACTAGTACTTTGTTGCACCACCTCTGGCTTTTATAGCAGCTTGCAGTATCTGAGGCATGGACTTAATGAGTAACAAACAGTACTCTTCATCAATCTGGCTCCAACTTTCTCTGATTGCAGTTGCCAGATCAGTTTTGCAGGTTGGAGCCTTGTCATGGACCATTTTCTTCAACTT
>JAZGTK010010638.1:0-16252 GCA_036877625.1 Ambastaia sidthimunki | reverse complement strand
TAGTGTGCTAATAATACTAGTTGATATGTGTGTGTCTAAATGAGAACCTCAAAACAGTTAGACCAAAACCAAGTACAGTAGATGAAAGGATTTGGAAGGAAAAGAGAAGTGCAGCTGTTGAGTTTAGAGATCAGTGGTGTTGTAAATGTGACTGGAAGATGAATGATTAGCTGATGTCTGGGAAAATGGTAGATTTATGCTCCTTCCAGGCCCTCAGGTGATTAACTCCTTCAGAAGTTTACAGCCATTTTTAAATCATCTCCTTGCATATTTGGGTCCTGTTTGTCCTAGTACAATGTGGGGCAAATGAGTTTTAGATTTTCCATGAAAAGCAGTTATATTTACACTGTTCATAAACTAAAGATCACTCCTAATTTTCCTAAATTAATTAGTTTAAAGTGTTGAACATGGAGACTTGAATAAAAAGCAAAACAAACCATTTTATTTCATAATGTGAACAACTGGTAAATGTAGATTTGGCAAGTATCTTGGGTAGCATGGCCTTTGTCATTAAATGGCTTTGTCCTAAATGGAATGCTCTGAATCAAACAGGCCTTTATAAAAAAAATCAACGTGTTTGTAAATTGTGGAACAAGTGCCAGACACATCTCAGTGTAATAAAAATTGGACTGCATTTATACAACAGCTAAAGAACCGTATCTGACAGAAAGCAGCTTGGGACAGGCCTTTGGATGTAAGCTGATCAGCTTGGGTCTGGAACTCATTCAACTTCAGCGCCAAAAAAAGAGCATGCATGATTATGCTTGTCACTGGTTTCAAATAAGATATACCTCCCCCCTTTTATTTCACTTCATATCCGTGCCACTGGCCCACCCTCTGCGGTTCTTGCCTTTTAGAGCACTATGCCAAATATCTGCGTTCATAAACACAGGAAAGAATAATTGTCAATGTCTTTTTTATTGAAGTCTGAGAAAATCCATGTGACTGGAAGTAAGACTTTCTGATGACCCTTACGCCAAAAGCTACAATAAATTGCTCAAATGAAAACACGTTGCCGGCAGTAATTTAATTTAATTTGCCAAGTAACGTGACTTGGCTGACCACTTACAATGGATTGATCTACTGAATGCTTTAGGGATCTAATTTTTTTTCCTCTCGAGCTAGAAAAAGGTTTTGGCTTGTTGATTTTGTAAACTTGTATGATTATGCCATGAGGGACATCTTTAAGATTGTAATTTGTACAACATAAATTATAAATGTTGAAAATAGTCTCTTTCTTTTCTTCTCTTTCTTAATGTTCCATGTGTGGATTAGTGTCACAGACTAATATGATCATCTGTGGCCAAGGCAGGAAGACTGCAAGATGCTAAATCAAAAATAATAGAATTATAATTAAAATTTTAACACAAAACCACCTAATGCATTTCCCATTACTTTTTCAATACTCCACAATTCTACTAAAAATCTTTTACCCCTATCTCTAGCCCTGACCACGAAGGTCAAACCAGCCCTTCTCCACTGGCATGGTAAAAACTCCATGGGGAGTTTCTAATAACTCTTGACAGATGCAAAACTACATTAACTTTTTGGGAATGGAAAATGTCTCTCAACCACAACTTTTAAAATCTCTGTGGTGACAAGCTGGTGAGAACAGGTAAACCAATAATAATACCATTTAACCGCAAGCCTCATGCCCATCCGTGACTAAGAGCCTCGGCCACAGCCTAAAGCTGCACTGACACACTACAGAAATCAAAACAGACATCTCAAGAAATACACAGAAACAAGACTGTGCCTGCTTTTTAATTACTGTCAATCAAAGTGATACAGAACATTTATTGTAGAATATTGGTGGAAAACATCAAGTAGAGTTCGGCTTGACCTGTTGGTGCTTTGTATACACTCTACTGAGGAGTTTATTTTACAATGATCCAAGTGACTCAAAAGTATGTGTTTTCCCCACGCGCAAATCCGACAGCTTTCCTGACCACACACACTTCCTCTCAGTTGTTTGTTTAACTGATTCCAAAGATTAAGAAGCTCTGGAGGAGAAGCCTTAGACTGAATTAGCCTGTAGATTTTCCATCTTTCTAATTGATCATAGAGCCAAATGAAACACGTCTTTTTAATGAGCCTGATTAATGAGCGTTTTGGTTAGAATGATGCGTTATTGTAACTTTAAATTATGGGGCTGTCTAGCCAGGGCTGCCAAGCTTGTAATTATTTGTATATGTGAAATACACACATCTCTTTCCAAAAGCCCAGACCACTTAAGTCTAAATCAGTTTAGGGAGGACGTCTTGTGGCCTCTTTAACCCAGTGTAATCGTTAAACACTTGTGATTGATGGGAAGAAGGTGGAAACGGAAAATTGCTACTCAGCCTGGTAGCTTATAGGATTTAGGAAGGTTCTGAAACTGACTCGAGACGTTTTCCCTGCAATAAAATTATGCAATAAAACAGCAGTGGAAGACAGCACTGGTATAAAAGCACATAATTTATAATTAATTGCTTGGCACAGGTAGATCAAATCATCAAATTCCCAAAAGTGCACAAATTTCCATTTCTCATAATTTGTCAAAAAAAAATAGTGCTGTGTAACATTGGAGGTCCATATGCTACTGTGCTTTGAGTGATGATGAGGAGCTCAACTGTCAAAATGATTGTGCTTGATTTACGTCAAGAATGATTTTCATGGCATACACCTTTGCGGCCCCTAAAATAACTCCCTTTCATCCCCCTTTGGCCCTATAAATCAATAAACCCTATAAATTCACAAACTCCATCCAACACATGGGAAACATAAAACCCTACATTTTCACTTTGTGAGTAATTAATCTTTTATTCATTGCAGTGTTCTGAAAATCACCTTTTTTTAATGAATTCCTCTTTACTGCCACTGATTGTCAAACATAGAAATGCTGAGAATGTTTGAGGAGCTCCAGCACTAGGGAATTGTTTAAAAAATTAACCAATTCAAATATTGTTTTCTCTTCATAGTAAGAAGACAGAATATGAAGGTTCGTATCAACGCGACCGGCGATACCATAGTTCTGAAGTTTGTTCGACCCAACCCTGACATCAAACTTGAAGGCTATATCCTTGGCTATGGTTCCAGCATGTTTTCCAAACAGTTCATCCAGCTTCCAGAGAATGGGGAACCCTATGAGACTGAGATTGGTGAGTTTAACCACAGACAGACATTATTGCTCTTCAGATATTATGGTCTTTTCTCCATGATGCAAAAGAAACCCAGAAAAACAACCTTAGTGATTGTTTTGTGGGTTAGTCGGAGAATAAAGAGGTAACCACAAAAGTTTCATTCCTTGACCCATCAAAACCACCATCTTGATTTTAGTACTCACAGATTTCCAAGTCTTATATTATTTGAAAACCTAAACTGCAATGAAACCCAAAATAAATGTTATTTGTTAGATTTTTTTGTAACCACACTACTTATCATAACCCAAAAAATACAGATCAAGGGCCCCTATAACACTTCCTTCATGCCACAGGAGATCACTTTCGACAAGGTGGGAAGGCTACACATTACTCGTATTAAGACTAGCTGTGTTTATTGCTGCCTGTAAAATAATTTCCTGTAGTCCATTAATCTTCATTTAACCTCATTTTCCCAGACATACAAACCCTAAAGGTCAGTCTAAGGAGGTTATTGTTAGGTCATACACCTTGTACACTACAGATAATGTTAGCTTTGAGATAATGAGACTACACCAGGTGGTTCATTTGGTTTCTGCAGTTGCTTTTGAAATCATGTTGGTTTTGATTATGCACGATTCAGATTCAAAATGCAATTCTGGCACCAACACATGTGGCATGCATTTACACAACTCTGACCTTTTAGAATTCTCCAGTATAGGTTTAGTCAATGCTCCAGTCTGTTTCACATGCACAGGAGGTGCAAAGGCTTGTTAGAGCCTGTAATGGACATGGTCTCAAAAGTTAACCTCCAAGTCAGGCCCTTTGAAGATGCAATGGAAAGGACTGACGCAAGCATAAATAATTACACAAAAAATGCTTATCCAGAAGCTCACAATCAAAGCATTGTTTGTTCCAAAAGAAAGGGCCTCTAAGTTTCTGGGAACAGTTTTGCTTCTTTACCTACGCATTTCAGCACAGGAACACACAGTCACATCATTATTCAATATTGGCCACAGGCTGAAGGATCGTCGTTCCAAAATTTACAGTGTGTGGTGAGATTTGAATATGATACACATGCACAGCAGATGGTTGAAACATGAAAGCAGTTAATAGCAGTCTTCCCAGTCTGACACACCGCACACACATACACAAACAAATGATGTTGTTTTGTTTGACTGGCATGTTTAATATCCCACTAATTGATCTAAATGGTTTCTTTCTGTCTTCATATTCATAAAGGCACAAATAAACTTTTTTCATAACATTTTGGCAAATATGCTGTTTTATTCATAGTTACAATGAAAACATGTATGTTTAGGAAAATGTTTTCATCAAAAATTTATAAACTGTGAAAAGTTTGTAAAACTATTAAACAAAAAGTCTTTCAGAAATTTATTGCTAAATGTATTTTGTTTTGTCAATGCATGGCGTAGCTTGTTCAACTCTTTGCCTGTTGTTTGCCTGCTTGTTTAATTATTGTTTGACAAAACCATGAATATTTTAAAAGCAACAATACAACTTTAACAATACGTTTCCACATGGTTTTGTTTCAACCCTTGCATAAAGATTTTTGTCTTCACAGATGCTGAGCCTAAGTACTTAGTGGCTGTTCAACCCATCCCAACCAATGATGTGAAGAAGCACTGTACAGGTGCATGATGCCTATAACACATTGGTAGTCGTAGCATACTAGCATAGCTAGTACTTTTAGCAAAAATACAATAAACATTGACAATGTATTATAAACCTTGAGTCCTTGACAAGGTATATTTGGTAGAAAATATGCAACAGATGTTGAACTTTTAAACTTGACGTTTGAAGACCACTAAACATTAGATGAAATGCCTACATTATGTTTTCCTGCTAACTTAATACATATGAAACAGGTAAGGTGAACCTGGACAAACCTCTTCACCTCGTGATCGATTCTGTCACACCAACATCAGTTCTCTTGTCCTGGGGAACCTACCTGAAGACGCCATATGAAGGAAACATAATGAACGACTGCTTGGAGGATGGGTGAGTTACGCACAACATCTGGATTTTTACCTTTTCTTCCAAGAAACTGTTCCATATGAGTGTACCAAATCCCAAAGGAAGACTTAATTCATTTCACTTCATATTTAGGGACGATTTAACCTGAAAACATGGAAAGAAGATAATGAAATTTCATGGCTCCTGTCTCTAGTATTTAGGGATCCTACCTTCTAAAGCACTGCAGGGCATGCAAACCTAGATTTCCAAAGGTTTTCAGATTGTTATTTAACATTCTAACTTCAATGACAAGAGGCAGGATTTATATTGTGTAAGCATTCAACAGAGAGAGTGTGATATTTTTCCACAACAAGAAAAAAGAAGTGTGTGGGATAAGAATCCCTGCCACTGCAGGTGTGGTGTGTCTACATATTTAAATGCTTATTGAGGATACAGGCACTGCAGGGACACATGGACATGCTTTCCACCTCTCTCATATACTCTGGCTTTCATATACAGAAATATGCGAACAGTTTTTTCTTCTTTAAGGGGAAAATTTTGGAAAGGCCACTGGAAATATTGACTTCGGCCAGAAAAGTGGAGAGCTTAAGTCTTGTACTAAGTCTTGAACTGCTCTAAATAAACCTAATGTTAGCTCATCTATTTAATGCCTGGCCAATGCTATGGACAGAAAACCAGTTTACCAAGTGAAGCGACTGCTGGCAAAGTATTCTTGGAATTCGGAATTCGTCCCCAGCATTTAACCCATTCCAGTTAATGCAAACACACTGAAGTAATGAGTTGTGAACACACACACTGTAAACATGAACACACCCAATAGTTTGTAAACCCAACAGTCAGAACTGCAGTGCCCAGGGGGCAACTGGGGGTAAGATGCCCAATTGTTTCTTACTAACCAGTAGTCCGCAACTGCCCCTTACCAAAGGATAGAGACTTTTGCCTCAGGCTACATTTGGCTCAAACTGCTGAAAAGACCAGCCCAGGTCATTGCCAGCATATGTTGTGTTTTGGATGCTCCCGTCCAGCATGGGGTTCCTGGTGTGCTAGGTGTTTCCTTAACTAGCATAATTAGGAAGACTTCCTTGATTAATCACATTGGAGAACAACACCAGCTAGGACTGAACTAAGCTTTTCAGCAGGGTAGCTACCCAACCCAAAACCAGAAATGATTCTAGAGTCATTCGTCCTTTGCTTAGTGTTGATACAGATATAATCTTTGTACGATGTGTCTTTGAAACAGGTATTACACCATCCGCTACAGAGAAAGGAACAGGAAGTGGATCTATCAGACCTGTCCCACCTCTGATACTGTGATTGATAACCTCAAGCCCAACACACCCTACGAGTTCGGTATCAGACCAAACAAAGATGAACGCAGTGGAGTGTGGAGTAAACCAGTGATCCACAACACCAACATGGGAGGTAGAACATACCTAATCTATTCAAAGTAACTTTGGGGTGAAGATATGAATGCTGAAGTGTAAGTCACAATTTGTTTCTTCTTTCAGAAAAAAACATGCAGATATCCTATAAACCTAACCGACCTCCCTTTGCCAAAACTTTGGTAAGTATCATGTTAACATGGTGTATAGAGTATTGAGACTGTCCACATAATGTTGTTAATAGGCAAAACTCTCAAAATATAACTACCATTGCTATTCATATTTTCTCTAGATGGTCTTCCAGCCTGGCAAAGCTAGTGTTTAACAGTTCTGCAAAATGCTCAAAATTCTTCTAAATCCAGCAAAACAGACAAGCTTAGTCAGGCCAGAAGACCAGATAACCAATTTAGGGTGGTTTAAGCTGTGGATAACCACTTTAGGCTGATTTTCTGCAATTTTCTGTAGTGTATTGTCCATCATACTCTAATTAAGCTTTGTCATAGAAACCATGGACTTTGTCAAACAAACTCTGACTTTCTCACATATTTTATATCCCTGGAGTCAGAAATCCAGTTGTTCTCATGTTTGTGTAAGAGATTCAATCTTTTCAGTGGAAGCTGAAATTAATGCATGCCGCTCAGGGGATTTTGGGAACACTTTAGACACGGTGGTGATACTCTGATTATGGCATTCTTTCACATGATACGAAGACAGATGCTGTTTGTTGTTTAATGAGAGAAGATAAATGTGTTTAACCCTCTTTTTACAGGCTGGACCTCACGGCAGTCTCTTCCCACTTCGACATGGTAAGATAATAAACTATTCCTTGTGAGAATCACCTAATATAGTGACCCAGACAGTATTTGTTAACAAAAATCTTCTTAATATCAGTTGGTTAAAAGTAATTGCAAAAACAAATGGTTTAGTAGGTCATAAAAGGTTTGATTTTTGTGTCTAATGCAATGACAATCAAGTGTTCAAATATGTGTTGTTCCTGTATGTAGCAGTGACAATCAGTGTTTTACTTTAGTTGAAGGAATTTTACTCCTTTTAGAGAACAGTCACTCACTTACAACATTCCACAACTGTATGACTTTCTTATTTCATGGAAAACAAAAGGTATTTTTTTAASGATATTTAGGTGCTGTTCCAAAAATAAAACACAATTAAAGTAATGATTACAACTCTTTGATGCCATAAATCCTTGCTTCTTGTGTGTAAGATGACTGACCATATCACAGCAAATTTGAGTTGGGTGCAAAAGTGACARTTATTGAATAACTTTTTCAACAAATTCAGTTTGTTTCTCACATAAAGCAATTATATTGCTTTAAAAGACTTGTTATACGGACCACTTTTATGGCACTTTTTGTCATTGTTGGAGCTTGCAGTATGGTCCCTGTAACATTCTTCAGTAAGTAAACAATGACAATGTTGGGTAAACTATTTCTTTAATCTGTTTTATTCCATCTGTAAAATGTAACAACTAAGCAGTACTTGTTTATCTGATAAGTTGAAAGTGTTGCTTTGTTCCATCGCTATCTTCTTTCTAGCTTTCCACAACAAAACCCAGTCAGGACTGTTCAAAAACCCAGGCTTTATTGGAGCTCCAAAGACATCTTTTGGTAATTTCTCCTCCTCTCTCGCACTCTCTTTGTGCACTGTTCTTTTACACAGGATTTGGTTTTATTCCAGTCATTCACTTTACACTGGCACTTCATGCTCTCAAAAGTTTAGACATTGTATACTTTTTCCCCTCTCAAGAGCCTTGTTGAGCATGCCTGCTCACTTTCTCCTTTTTTTTTTATAAAACATTGCATTATTCCCTACAGCGCCACCAATGGGCCAGCAGGCAACCGTTGCTGCTCCAAGAGCCAATGAGCAAAAATGGCTTCAGCTCCCATTGGGTAACTGAGAGAAGTTCTGTTTTGAATCACTCAGCTTATGAGCAGTCAGTTGGTAATCGCTTTGCTGTCAGGCTTATTTCTGGGGTGTTGGTGATGATTACATCTGCTGTTTTGATTGGCTGCATGCTGGCATGCCTTGTAAGATCATTGAGTTAGAAAGTCCAAATCCCACCGTGATGAGGATTCCTGACCCGGTTGCCTCCACACTGAGAGGAAAATGTGAGTGTAAGTTTTCCCAAGGTTCTGTGCAGTGAAAGTCCCTCTGTGGTCACGCATGGTCACGCATTTGCGCGGTCTAACGTAGGCCTGCTCACGCTCCACCCAACAGAAACTGGTCAGACTCTAAATCCACCAATCATCTCTCCCTTTCACACTCTTCTGCACATCAAGTCCGCTATCATTTCATCAACTGTCAATCACATTTTAACTGTTATAAATGTTTGGTTTTTCAATCCCTCATCTGTTCTTAACTGTCCATAAAAGGCACTTACTCCTTGTAAACAGACAAAGTTTGTCTATATTATTACTGTTCTCCAAACACAATCCCAAATGTGGTCACACGTCTATGGTTTTATAACCATAGTGTTGCCTTAACTTTTTTGTAAGTCACAGAAAACTTAGGAAGCTTCCTTTTCTGTTTTCCCTTTTCTGAGCTACTAAACCATATCATTCTCAGATCTCATCACCCCTTTCATTTATTAATTCAAAGATTTAGCAGTTATGGAGTTTTTGCATCTTGAGCCTCGCGCCTTTGTTCAGTCTGCATGAGGTCAATGCACGCTAGAAGAAGAATCAGTCACGTTTTCGGTTCTAACAGGGAAAGGCAGAACTCTAGGAGTCCCACCTCCTTTCCTGTCTTCCTCTGTCTTTGAACTCTGGATAAGATAACTGTACAACTCACCCTGTGTTTTTCCACTTGGAGCCAAACTGATTATGAGACCAAAGTCATCAAGTTCATTCTTAATCCCCTTTGAGAAAACCATCTAGTCAAACAAAACTAAAATAAGGTTGGAATGAAGGCCTAGCATGCAAAGGTAACAAGTACTCATGAATCCGTGCCACTCTGAGTTGATGGGATTGAACTGAGTATGTTACTTACATGTATATGGTTATACTGTCTGTGCACTATCAAGACAATGTAAATAAAAAAACAAAAACTAAAAGAATTCAATGCACAATCCACACTGTTGGAAATCTGAGCCTATGGTCTCAATAGTCCTGGAAAATTCAGCTAAACTAGTTTAAGGTGGTTCAACCTGGTCATCAGTTAGTCCAGACTGGCCTAATAGGTTAATTAGCAGGAGTACTAGCTATTGGTGCCAAAGTCAGCCTGTTAGACCACCTTGGCAAAACTGGTAAAGACCAGTTAAGGCTGGTTACCCACATCTTGAACTGGCTGACCAACTAGACGACCTTAGGCTGGTGTTACCTGTTTTTTTTTGCAGTGGGGGGCTCATCTGCTCCTTTCTCTTGAACAGATTCAGACAGCCATGTTAGAAAAGACTCCTCTCAGCTGGTGGACATCCCTCCTGTCCTTCCCCAACTTCTACCCACTAAACCCTCCCGTCCTCCAGTCACCCCCACCCCCTATTCCCTACCCAACGGTGCCCGGACACAGCATGGACACCCCCAAACCAGGGCACCTAATGCCACTCAACTGCCACATAGTTCTTCTGGTAATTCCAAAGTTTCGTTCTTGTTATTTTTCAACTTCTAAAAAACTAAGAAACTTTCAGGATCTGATGGTTGACAGGTAATTGGGAAATAACATTTCCCTCTGTAATTTACTATTTACCACACCAGCAGTTGGCTATTTTATGATGCGGCATTCTTGTCTAGCATTTAACCTCTGGCTATACGTTCTACCACAGCAAGTTTAGACTGAAAACCCAGACAATCAGGCTTCAAAGCATTTTTCCATTCATTTAACTTTTTTAGGGGAAGCTGGATGAAAGTGATATACAGATACAGGAAATTTATGGATGTACAAACCCATTTCAATCAAATGCAGTATTTTTTTTAACTTCAGCCTCAAACAGATAGATATCCTTTCACACTGCACTTTAGTTAAATACAGGAAGAGCTCTCTGTAGATTGTTTGATGAACACAGCCAATAAAAACAGCAAGATCCATGGTGACATCAGTTACCATAATCCCTTTATTATTTGTAATGTCAGGCAGACTATCACAACTGTCCCATCAGTGTATATCACATTTGTGTTATTGTCTGAAGTCACGGTTTTCCTGTTTCCTCCCTCACACCATGTTTTGTCTTTACAGGAATGCACTGCTGCACTTTACCAACCACCAGCACATCACTTTAGTCTCACTGTAGTCATAACATCCACCTTTAAATGAAAAATTCACTCATTATTTAGATGTTTGTACTGTTATTGTAGTGTTTCACTAATATAGTAGTGAAATATAGTAGTTAACTAAACTAGTAACCATAGTTATTCACTTAAAAGTAACTTTGTGAAAAGACATCTCTCATCATCTTTTTTAGTTCTTGCCCCAACATGCATCTCTAGTCCTACAGGCAACAAAGCATAACCAAAGCTGCTATTGTTTTTCATCTAGGTAAGAGCATCCAGGGGGAACCAATCTCTTCTCTTCCACCCAAACCCAACGATTCCATTCTAACAGTGAACACCAGGAACCAGACATCACTGGGCAGATACCCTTTTTCTCCTTTCTCTAACGGCATGAGACCTTCTTCCCCCAGGCTTGGTGACTCCTCCCGAAGATATGGGGGTAAAATATACTATTCCTACCCCTCCCTTGCTGGAAACTGCTAACTTAAGCTATTAGATATGGTTTAGAAGCTGGTAGCTATTTTCTAGCTGGTTATTTTCTGATCATTAACTGGTCTTTACTAACTTAAGGTAGTCAGGCTGTTTTTTGAAACATGGTGGGTGGTTGGCAAGACAATAAACAGCTTGTATTAGCTTATAACCAGCTTGGGTAAATAGAGTCTTCCAAACCACACCTACCAGCTATGAATTCCTTCTAAAGTCTTAATCTGAAATCTCTTCACTTTCTTTATTTTATCCTGTTTTAGTTCTTTGTATATCTCTGGTAGGGTCTTTCTGCTGTAAATGGACATTGTAAAGCAATTATGAAAGTTCTCCACAGAGCAGTTTTCTTGGGGCAGCAATAATTGGCATAGCAGGTCACTGTCTAGAGCCAAATTCTCTCTTTTCACAACATGTGGTGTGTGCAAACCAGCCGTCATACTCTGTCACTCCTGACAGTTTTACTGTCAGTGAAGTATGTGTGATTTAGCCCATTGGGCATGAAAACTGTCTGCATGTGCACAAAACTGATCTTAAAGAGCCCATCTTTCCTTTAGGCAGTTAAGCAGCCATCTATAACTCCACTCAACCATTGGTGGTTATACGCTGCTGTGCACCTAAAAAAGGAAAACAAAATGATAATGCCTTACTCTTCCTTTTCTCTATAACATTCACTTTTTATCCCCCCCAACAGCTAATGGTGAGCACCATAAGGGACTCTCTCTACCCAAACCAGTCATGTGGTCCAGAACAAGAATGGGTAAAAAGAGCCTCGTCCTTCATGTGTGTTAGCCATAATTAACCTGCAAAAACTTGTGACGCAGCCCATTTTGATGTCCTTACCATCCATTATTTCCTGTAAAATTGGACTTGCACAACTACTCGTTTTAGTGAACTAGTAAAATAGTAACAAAATGTAGTGGTCAGTGTTTTACTATGACCTGGTACATGGCAGCTGTTATTTTGGTACTTTTACATAAATTCTAAGACTTGGATGCAAATACATTAAGACAGTTTGGTGACAGGAATTTATGTCCTGCTTTTACTTTACAGAACTAGTCCAAAACAACTTGACACAGATCTGATGCATTTATTAATGAAATAACTAGTCAACTGGTCAAGTAGTTGGTGCAACCCCTACTGTAAACTCATCTTGTCTGTCATCCGTCCACTCATTCACCAGTCAATTCATTTGCTCGCAAGTTTGTCATTGTGTCATCGATGTTTGTTGTTGTTTTGCAAGCTTCTGCAGATCCTATGCTGCTGTGAGCTTTGTGGTGTAACTGTCAAAGCTGTTTCCCAGATTTTCAATGGCTGAGATGTTTCTTTTATTTGCAAACCATCACCAACAATATGATACTTTTTAAAACAGTAATATAAGGCATTTATTTTCAAACGAAAACATTTATTTTTGTCTTTTTGAGAATATAGAAACTCACTGCAATGTCCTAAACTGTTTTGTAACAATCTGTGGCTCTTTTATTTGTGCATTTAATTAATAATGTTTGATACTCCCTTCTGCAGAGGATTTTAGCTGCTGCTGGTTAAAGTCTGCATGACTTTGCATGGGGTCTTTGTGAGTTTGCTGTATTGAATTTCCATGTCTTTATAGCAAAAACCAAAAAGTGTTTTAAATGCTTGTGCAAAAACAGTGGAATACAACAAAATGGGTCAACAAAAATGTTTAATTAGAATGATTTGTTTGAATGAATTCCTCGTCTAAAGATGTAAATGCAGGGTATGTGGTGATAATGGCCAGTTGGGGCCTTTCATTGAAGCAAAGCTCTATGGTCATGGAACAAGCAGAATGATTTGACTCTACTACCCTCTTGAGTAGCACCACAGACTGCAAGATACAATAGCAAATTAAGATCACCCACAACACTGGTAGGCACCAGCAAAAACCTCTACTAGCACTTTTAAAATTACTTTTCTTTTTGCAAAAACATGTCATCTGTTGGTCTTTAGTATATTTTCAGCAAATGGAGGTTTTCTCACCATCCAGCTACTTGTACCACAGGGTTTAGAGAGCTGAGCTCAGTTTGATTACCCTGTGATGAACTAAGGGTTTCAACTGGTGCTTCGGATGTAAAATTAATCAGTTTTCCTGGGAAGGGTCCACATGCTCCAGCCTGTTTGCGTTTGGCTGTTCTGCATGCTGGCATTGAGAACTGAAGGCTTGAAAGTAGCTGAAGTGCCAATGTTTAGAATTCATGCATGCAATCAGACAGAAAACAGTTGAGGGAATTTTCTTTCATTTGCGGTAAAATTCACAAAGCAAAGAAGTTTGACCTCTCTTTCTGCTACCTCTATATAGCAAAACATCTACACTTTAGGTTTAAAATGAATAGCATTATAAAATAATTTAAACAGTTTCAATGTTTTACTGGTGTGAAATAATCCAGAGACCACACATCAAATATTTACATCAACAAATTATATTATATTCTGACTAAATATTCTGACTAAAGTTTCTAATCCAAATATTTTGGAATAGAAACTTTCTTCTGATAGAGTTTTTTGAAGTTTGGCCCCATTACAGATGTGTAATTTTAACAGATGTTTTCAGTTTAGTGAGACAAATGTTAGAATATACAGGAATTGAGGAATTTTCAATGTAGGAACAATTTTTATTAAATCACATGAATTTATGTAGTGTACTCTGGTTTGATGATTGTGCTTAGATGATTGTGTTTTAATATGGATTGAAAGATAAATGAAAATACTTTCCATTTTGCTGCAATATTTCTGCTTATTAAATCAAAGTTTCATTTTATTTCCTGTTGAAAATCTAAAAAGAGCAAATATAGCAGAAAAGTAGTTTAGCTTCCAGTCTTGCAGAGTTCAGAGTGGTAGTGATGTATTCCACTGTTTTTCATGAGAAATAACCACTGAAGGAATAGGCCACTTCAAACCAAAAATTCATTGTTATTCCAACTGTGTATGACTTTTTTCAAGAACCACAAAATATCTGAAATGTATTCTTTCTGGAAGAACAGAAACTAACAATCACATAAAAGCTGGTTTAGAACAAAATGAGAGTGAATAAATTGTGACAATGCAAAAGTCTGGGTGAACATTACATTAAATTAAGAGAACATTAGGAAGATGTTTATGTTGGGATGATGTGTGGTAATTAGAGAGAGGGACTTCATGTGACCTATTGCAGTGTTTAAGAATTTTTGGTGCTATTTTTGCACAAATGCATTCTTATTATGAATTCTTTATTACTGGATACAGATAAAAGCAAGGGAACAGTTGGACACTTGGTTCTGAGCTAAAGTATCTTTGATCTTATTTCTCATTTCATCATTGCAGGTCCCCCAGCTGCACGTCCCCCTATTCTAGCAAAAAAGCCTAATCTTGTGGGCAAACCTGGAGGATTAGGTGGGTTAAAAATACATTGACCCAATAATCTTAAAAAACTGAGGTTCAAAGGTTTACAGACAAATGTCTTTATAAATTACAAAAGAAATTGTAGGTAATATTGCATTTGCTGTTGTACTGAATATCAGCCTGGCTGTAATTTGGACACGTTATGCGGATATTCAGTACCAAAGAACAAATGTGTGATTTTCCTTTCAAATAGCCTTTCTATTTCTTTTCTCTAATGAACACTGACAGGAAAATGCTGGTATCAGTAAAAGCAAATGTTGTACATTCACTGGTTTACATTCACAGGAGACAAGATGACAGACATAAATCAAGACAAAGCCTCCATTTTGAAACCCAGGCTGCCACCTGTGACAGCAAAACCATCCAAACTGAAAACAACATCTGCTCCTGCCATGACAGGTAAATGTATCATTTACTAATCTCTTCATTACTATACATTGGTCCTGAAGCCTGATTAAAAATAAACTTAAGCCATCCTTCCAAGTTGGTTTAGGATGTTTTATTTTTTCAAGCATTCTGAGAGAGTTGGAAGATCTTAATGAGCCAATAAACTGTATTTTCACAGTGTGAAAACTGTACTATTACTGACACTTTTTCCATGTTTTTTGGTGTCCTAGCACCTCGATTTGAAACATGGGAGAACTCTTCAGTATTTAGCTCTGTTCCTGCTTCTAAAGTTGATGCCATGGGCAAAGAACGCTACATTGGTAATGACATCTCAGTCTTAACTAGCCAAGCACTCTCAAAAATGTGATAATGCATAATCACATTGTAAATACAACCCATTTGAAAGTTAATTTAAAAGTTGTATAGCCAAGGCAAAAAAGAGCATAAGAATTTAAAGTACAACTGTCATGTTATCTAGCTCCACATGTGATCTATAAGACGGATAAGAAGCCAGATGAACCATGTTCTATCACCACTTCTTTGAGTTACTTCCCCGAGGAAGAAGGTGGAGAACAAAATGTCACTAATCCTCCAAGAACAGCCCCATCCAACCTTACAGTGGTAACCGTGGAAGGATGTCCCTCCTTCATTATTCTCGACTGGGAGAAAACAGATAATGATACGACAGGTAAAGCAGAGATTAATCAAATGAAGACCAAGTATATTAGTTTGGTTTAGTTTATTAACATATGTAAGGAGTAAGACCTTGACTTTGGTGAGTCTTTATCCCAACTTTAACCCTAGGACATTCTAATTTAATTTTCATATTGGTATTTGTACAGAATATGAAGTTATTTCAACTACTAAAGGCCCTGATGGTGAACAGGTTTCCATTCTAATTACCAACCAAACCCATACGGCTGTGGAGAACCTCAAACCAGAGAGCAGGTAAAGTTTCAATGAAGAATCCTCCTTCAAACTCCAGCCTCTCCTTATAAGGTACCCTGCTGGGCTTGATAGATTTTGGTTCATGTGGGTGTCAAATACCATGGGTTTTAGGATTTGCATGCATCCTGAGGTCTGGAATAGGTGTTGGACTTGTGCGCTGTGGTCTGGCTGTAGGGGTGCTGCCACGCTTGCTAGCTTTTAAATGAAGCTGAATATAGGCTTGACACAATATAAACCAGGGCTTCCTATGGACTGCATCTTGAGGCACGTGGGCCTTGCTAATTCTCTACATCACACATGGAGGATCTATTAAAAAGGG
>JAZGTK010010637.1:0-16252 GCA_036877625.1 Ambastaia sidthimunki | reverse complement strand
CACAATCCTGTTTTCCAGTCCATTCAACATCTTACCGCTTCATTGATTTTCTTGTTTGCCCTTTATACAGTCACATCTCAAAACAGTAACATTTTCCTTTCTTTCTTTCTTTCTTTGAACTTTGTTTCTAACTTATTTCTGATCATAGCGCTTACGACTTTTATTGTGCTTACAAATGAAAGAACAGTTCCCCAGAGACCATGTTCTGCTGAGATTTCCTGACAGCAGATGAAATGAGTGTTTGGTACACTCAGCTGCAAGCTGCAAGCTGCCCACTTTCTGCCCGATTCTGTGACAGTCACACAAACAAGAGATGGAAAGTTTAGCTAGCTGTCCATGTAACAACTCCAAAAAACCTGATAATAACAGAGAATATCACACCTGCCAAAATCTCACAACTCCTCACTGTACCTGCACTGCCATGTGTGACTTTTGCTTTATGGCAAAAAAAAAAAAACACTGGTCCACTTTCAAGCTTTTAACGGCCAAACTTCAGTCTGATTGGCTTTTAAAAGAACCAAACACAGTTTGTTTTGCTTTTAGCTTCAGGGGAGGGTTTACAGACTATCGTGGAAAAGGTGAGGTCACTAGTTAAAAGAATGTTTCCACGAATGTTTCCGATCATCTGAAATCTGAATGTTTAGAGGATTATAAATGAGAAATCACAATCAATCATTCATCCACCTCTCAGACACACACAGAACTCACATTCTACACAATCATGAGTGACGTGAATAAACTCTTCTGAACAGCAGGATGAGAGTGACACAGCCAACAGAGAAACACCAGCAGAATGTGTGTTTACAATCACAATTTCTCCATTCAAAAGTAATAAGTATTGATTATCTCCAAAAACACACTGAGACACACAATTCTGCTAGAGAAAATCTATTTTACTATCCTGTGCCTCAAGAACAAAACTGAAGTTGATGCCACTAACCAGTCAAAGTCTGGTAAAGCCACTGATCACTGCTTAAACCCGGAGCAGGTGAGTCTGTTTTAATATAAACATGAAAGAATCCAAAGAGAACAACTAAATGAAACAACATAAACACAAAGTACAACTAAAGACACAACACAGCAACAGCTCCAGAATCAAAGCTGAGAGAGACGGGGTGGATCTGAACCATGAATGCGTGATCCACCAAACAGAATCACTGCATTGTGATAAAGTACACAAACACACAGACTCTGTGTGARTAATGAAACAAACCACAACACACTGCAGCACCACATTAAACACTGAGCACAAACACACAACAGTGACACAACACCACAACTAACTAACCATAAACAACCAACAAAAGGAACTATTTTACTAGGCAGAAGAAATGTTCTATATTATGAATGCAGTTATTTACTCCACACTGATGCTAGCTGTTGCTATTATCACCATTAAAACAATGAAACTCCAGCGCTAGTGATTTTACTGCCGTTAAAGAGTCACTTCTTCAAGTGACACATCATCTAAATATTACAATTTGGTCACGATTTACTTCTCGTGTCATTTCACAGGCAGGCTTTAAAATGTCCCAGCGCTGTTTTCTGTTCAATGAATGTGAAGAGACGCCGTCAAGCTTCATGACAGGAACTCATACGGCTCATGCATTATATCTGAAGCCATCTGAGATCTTCATGTGAAGAACAGACTGTCACTGCCTCACGTCAAAACAAACTCACCTACCCGAGAGTCTGAGCTTCCTGCATTAACACAGTCCACCAAACACTGTGAAAGTTACGGTACACGAGAACTTCTACAGGTGTCACCGTAAGACTGAGATGATTAAACTCCACCTCTGATGCAACAGCATGTAAGTTAAAGGTAACATCACAAACAGTCTGATGTTTCGTTCTGCCTCTCTGTGGGAAACAGGCTGTTTGATCAGATCCAACGGCCACTGACGACGCTTCACGGAGACGCTATAATTTATCACTCTTTACCCAAACAATAAAGTCAAATAAAGACACAAAGTCAATGTTAAAAACAACATTATCACTCTTTGATCCGGATACGGCTGATACATGATAAATGAACCGGGCAACTTCATAAATAAAGCAGCGTGTTCAACAGCATGTAAGGTTTTACTGCAGTACACAAATGTTGCAGTCATGACGACTGTCACAAACAACCGTGAATTTCCAATCGCCCTGCAGGTCAAATATGTCATAAACCACTACTGCACTTTTCATTAGCTGTGATGACATGAACTAGCAGCATTCTAGCTCATTTCATTATTTATTAACTAGAGGGAGATTAATGTCATTTGTAGGATTCGGAAAACAATTGCCAGTTTCTTAATCATTAGATCTGTATGTGTTGAGCAAACTTTCAAATATCCACCAGAGAGAGAGAGAGAGACAGAGAGAGAGAGAGAGAGAGAGAGAGAGAGAGAGAGAGAGAGAGATGTTTGTATTCCACAGAGTTTTAATGAAGGTTTCTTTCAAGTGGAGAAAAACAGGAGATGTTGTGTAAATTAGTGTTTCTACAGAGCTGCAAAATACCCAGTTAATAGATCACACTCACAAAATATAATCTCACACAGACTGAAGCTTCAGACACTATAGAACATAAAACATATCCAATGTCTGTGCTTTGGGGATTAAAAAAATCAACAGTTAAAATTCTTTTATTAAAATTATTTTGCACATTATATTTAAATAATATATGTATATACTGTAGGAATTTTTTTACTTAATTTGTTTTGGAGAGAATACTAAAAAAAGACCAAAGAAGACTAAACTATATACAGTATAACAGAAATGTGGCCTATGAAAATATTGTGTTTGCTCACTTTGTTGTGGCATTTGTTTAGACAGTCACAGCTGATTATGTGTCAGCTCAGCTCAGTCGACATCTCTGCTCATACTTAAAGATGCTTTAACTATTTCTGCCAGATTTAGCTAAAAAATTAGATGCCCTCTCTTTCCAAAACCTGCCCTTCAAGGACATGCAAAGAGAAGCCTGGAGAGCATTCATCTCAGCATCACACAAAGACCATCAGACAAGCCCAAACAGTGAATTTAGCTTCACACTGAACACACTGAGTATGTCACAGAGTGTAAAATTGTGTCAACTTGCGTCAGGTTACTGTACAAGTTACTGTACAAATTACGTTACTGTATTAGTTAAACCTACTGTACCACAGCCACGCCTACTGTACCACAGCCACACCTACTGTACCACAGTCACACCTACTGTACCACAGCCACACCTACTGTACCACAGTCACACCTACTGTACCACAGCCACGCCTACTGTACCACAGTCACGCCTACTGTACCACAGCCACGCCTACTGTACCACAGCCACCACACCTACTGTACCACAGCCACGCCTACTGTACCACAGCCACCACACCTACTGTACCACAGCCACACCTACTGTACCACAGCCACGCCTACTGTACCAACTGTAGCATCTCCTCTATTGACATCCAGTGTAGCTCTGATTCAAGCATTTTTTGCACTCTTACCTACATTACACAAACTGACCACTTCAGCTGTTAATGAATTCAATTCAACAAGTTAATTGCTGTGGACAGTCGTCCAGTGATAGACATATATTCCATAATCATCAATATCATTTCTGTAATCATAATCATACATATACAGAAACATACACACTGTATAACAGCAGATGATCACATTATAAACTCTAACCAAAACTCACATCCTGCATGGACGCCCATTTGTGTTCAGTCTCTGTGTTAAATATTCCTCCATTCATCACTGAATCAAGTTTAATAACATGCTATATAATAAAGCTGCTGTAGGTGTTCAGCTTCATGCCTGATCAGAAATCATGTAAAGGCCTGTATGATGTGATGATATTGTCTGGTAGCGTCTGCAGACTCAGACATCGTGTCTCTTTTTTAAACTGAAGTCATTTTTGAGTGCTTGAGAATTAAACTGATTTCTTTACCGCGTGTCACCGGCAGCAACAGTAAACGTTGAAATAACGTTACATTAGCGACACAAGAAGACGATATTTGACAGCTTACCAGCGATCAGCAGCAGCTGCAGTCCGACTGAACATGAAGTGATGTGTGTGCTTCAGTTCCGCCCTCGTCCCAAACGCACATAAGAGCAGTAAAGCCCTGCACACTACATAGTGTTCACTTCAAGTGCTCTGCTCTTCAGAGAGATTGAATCCGCCCGCAGTTGAGCAGTTTCTTCACTCGATACTTTAATAAATAACCTATTTATGCAGTGTAAAAGGTTAAAATGCCAGTGTTCCGCACAAAACTGACAACTATGTATTCATTTATTATTATTTTAAAATAATTATTCAGAAAATAATCAGGGTTTTATCTCTATTTAGTCTGTTTGATTATATTTTGTAGTTGGTAGTGTTGTTGTTCAAAAAGAGATGTTTGCATGTTTCCACAGTGTTTCACATGCAACACGTGAGGCATGTACAATGTCCTTACTGACAATGCAGGTGAAACAAACAGACATTAAGTTTAATCTCTGGAAAATGCAATGGTTACGGTAACTTAAAATGCATTAGATAAATGCAAGCGTTTTTGGTTAAATAAAAGTACAGACCAACTTCATTTGTTCATTTGATCCAAGTAATTTGCTCTATACTGTTGAGTTAGCGTTAAAAAGCCTTGAGGCAGGTCCACATCATTTTGTTGTGAAGGTGCTTGAGTGAATGAAGTCAGAAATCACAAATAGTATTAATTATGTCAAGGTATTTAAAACATTCTGCCAGTATCAGATGCATTTCATCTGAAAGTGAACTATAGTTATTAGGTTGTGAGAAATAATATATCCTGCCAGGTTATCTTCAAGGTTTGTTCAAGGTTTTTTCGCTTAAGTAACAAATGAGGTGCAGTAAAAGTGAAAGAAGTGTGTTTGGCACAATTAAACAGGGAACATTACATCATTTAGTCTGCAGGGTAAGTGTGACAATCAGTTAGTGCAATAATTGCTTCAGTGAATGTTTTACCTCCGTAACGAAAGGTCAGCAGTATTACACAGATTTCCCAGCCAAACATTGATGGAGAAACACAACAATTTAACCTCAACAGAAGATCCTGTGAGGGAAATATTTATAGAATGGGGTAGCGAGGAAGACCGCTCAGGTCTGATTGATTCTTTCAGTTTGTGTCTGGGTCTCAGTGTTCAGGCTCTGCAGAAGCATCTGTAGAATTTGAGGAAGTGAAGAAATGTAAAGATTTTAAAACAGAAACACAAATTTTCATTTTATAAGGTTGACACTGGAGATTGAGCTTAGACAAAAACTGTTAACTGGTTAAAGTCTGGTAACTCCAAGTTGGAGGGACGGGTTGAAATAGTCTGTAATACAACTGAACATCAACTAGTTGATGCCAACAATAAACAAAAATAAAAACATAGCTGGAGTGTTTGTGGACTCAACTGACACATCGAGTCACAACAGTTTAATCTCAAACTGGTAAACAGATCTTTGTTTCACACTTCACCCACCCAAGACATACATTTTTAACTAGTCTTAGTAAAACCATCAGCATCTATTAGCTGTTTGATAATCTGTTCTATCACACAACAAACTTTCTCATACACACGCACAGCTGCTAGTCTCAAGTTGTGATTTATTTCTACTGTCAAAACATCTGCTTTACAGCTGGCTGCAGGTTTTCTCACAGATAAGTGACAGATCTGTGTGCTGGTTGCCCAAACTCAACACACAAAGAACAAAAAGGCAGGCAGGTCATCATATATAATGATATAAAGATTGTGAAGTGAAATTTCCCCATCACTAGCTTTGTTCCTCATTAGTGCTTTACAAGATTTCCGCTGATTCTTACAGACTCAGTTCATGGCAGAGTCATCCACTTACATATTATTATTAATATAACCACCTGTCACTTTTAATACAGCCTGATGCTGAGCTTCACAGATGCAAATCGTGCTTTAAGTTATACAGTCATCACGTTTATTCTTTCTAACTTTAGTCATATTTAATACTGACAAGTGTTGTTACTGGTTTCTCCTGATTTTAATTCCTGTGATATGCTGCCTCATGTTTAGAAGAATGTAGGATGTAAATAAAGAAAAACATCAAGGTCAACTTTAGAGAATTGTCTTTGTAATTTTCTCCTAAAAGCACATTATGCAAATTCAGTTCAGCATTCTTTATATTCAGCTTTGCCATCTGCCTCTTCATTTTCTCACACGTTTGTATCTGATGTGAGACAGCTGGAGTGGTTATTAAAGAGACATTCCAATTACATTTTTATCATTTTCTGTGTACCTGCAATCACGTTGGTTCGCGCAGGTCTTTTAAATGCACAATAAAGGCAGATTTTTGAGTGCGTCTGGTAAACCTGCATATGTTTTATTCCCCCATGATCTCGTTTTACACCGTTACACAATCTCATAGTGTCTGCACTGATTACCTGAGCTGCAACATTTGAGAAATGTTCTAAATACGTTTGTACTGTGTTCATATTTAAGTCAATCTGATTGTCTTTTCAAACACTCCCGTCAAATGTGCAGCCCACACACACATGCAGTTCATTCTCATCTCTCTGATCTGCAGTGTATCTTTTCTGATTTAAAAACAATTATGGTAGACGTAGATTTATGTGCTAAATATGCTACTGTATGTGAAATTCTCACAAGAAGTGAGTGCTTAAGTGCACAAAATAGGGTGAAGCCTTGGAGACATTTTTCAATAGTTTAAGCTTAATAGGTTAATAAAGTTAACAGGGTTTGACTAGTTAAGACAAACTTAATGCATTTAGATTATAGCACAAAAGAATGTTTAAAAATCACAAAATTTGAAATGGAGGAATTCTTCCCAAAACCTTTACATGCTGTAGCTGAAACTTCTACTGAAATCAAAATGTATGTTTATGGTCAGGAAAACATCAGTGTGTTGTATTAAACTGCACTGTTGAAATCACTGGTGACTCATAATGAAAACAGACACACCATCTGTTTCCAGGTAATCAGTGATCCAATGAGTCTGTGTGTTATTGCACTTGACATTTTAACCAATTAGCCCATATTGTATTTTTGGAACAATTGTGTCAGTGTTATGACCCACATATTGGTCACCTCCTCTAGTTAGTCATCACTCAATAGACAACAAAAGTGAAACAATGAACTACCAAAATAAAAAATGCTCACAGCTTTTTTCTTTAAAAGGTCACTGGAGAGTTTTATGACTCAAACCAACATAACACAGAAGTTACAGAAGTCAAACAGAAGAGCAATAAAATGTAATTAATATACAGACAAAATGAAGAGACAAAAACACAGCAATCAAAAAATGGCAACGGCTTAATCTAGCTTTTATTCCCACTGCTGGGACATTGTTCAAAGATTACCCTAGAGGATTTTTAAGTCTTGTTTCCACACTGATGCAGACTGTAATTTGCAGTAATAATTTCACCAGCATTCCCTCTCTCACATGTTGTAGACAGAACACATACAGTGTGATTATAAACCCACTGATCTCTCCAACATAACAATCAGAAACACATACCAGATAAGCTATTGATAAGCTGTTGATAAAGGAGAGTTAACAGAAAATTGGAGAGAGAAGGGGAAGCGGGACATGACACAGATCACGTTCAAACCCAAATCTCACATGAGCAGCTTGTCTCAATGTCTGTGGATTTGATTTTAACATCCTTTCGTTGTTTGTGGTGGTTCAAACTCAATGTGGTCAAAGGATGAGAAGAAACATGAACTTTACATTTTTACATGGAGAAATGAAGCACATCAGAAGTCTGAGCCATATGGTCTTCAGAACTTCAAAACATCAAAGTGATGTGCTGTTTAAAAAAGGAGTCAGAAAGGTCAAAGAGAGCATTATTCCATGTCTTTTCATACCTCATTACTTCCTCAGAAGTGCGTCTGCTGTGGCCTCTGATAATGAGTGAAGTTTTAATTGCCCACTGAACCTTTGCATCTACTGTGACATTAGAGAATAATTAGAGATATGATCATGAATTATTACAGTTGGATGAGAAAGTTTGTTTGGAATGGCATAAATATAGAAACAGGGCTCATCCTATCAGAATCGCAACTGTCTGATTTATACCAGTCTCACTGTCCTGAGTCTTTTGTTTTTAACTCAAGTACTGCTCATATAGAATTTCTGAAAAAATGGTTCATATCATTAAGTATCATATTTTTATCCCAGTGTTCAGTATGCAGTGTACAGTAGATTCTGAGCACAGCCAAAGTGCAGAAAAGCGCTGACTGCAGGTTTTGTGTACGTGTGAGGATTTCCTTAAATTAGAGAGAATGCAGATATCCTCAGAACTAGAGCAGTTCAGACATCTGCTGGCATGGCATCATTTTACAGCTATCAGTATGTGTGTGTGTGTGTGTGTGTGAGTGTGTGTGTGTTTGAGGAACGACTAAGTAGGTGTTGTTTTATGAGTGTGTGCATTTATACGGGGACTAAGACACCGTTAAACCATTGAAACCCTTTCATTGTGTATCATTCATCAGTGCATGTTATCCCAAAAATCAACTATCTGTCAATAAAATAAAACACTTTGCTCCTCCTTAATACCTGATGTTTTGTGTTAATTATCTGTATTGGGGGGTTGCTGGGTCTCATTCTATCTATTTCAATGTCTATCCATTTGGCGTTAATGCACCAATCACAAGAGTGGATCGGCATTGCTGTACCCCTCTGCAGACTGGAGATGTTATGAGACCTCTTGCCTCTAGAGGTCACTGTAGCAGAGCAATGACAACATAGGAGGGAGAGGAAGACAGAGTTTAAATGCTGTTTAATATCTGATTCACTTTAAAAGAGAAGAAATCACAGGATGAAAGAGAAATAATGTGAGCTGATAATCAAACTCACGTTTACACGGGCGTCACAGATCAGTAGAATCAGACCTGCTGTAACAGACATTACAAGTAAAACACGGGCATGGAATAATGCTCTCTCTATATATGAATATATATATGTGTGTTGTTTTAGTGCAGTCTCTGCATCAGAGATCAGAACATTACAGCTCAAACATTATAAAAGAATTAATACAAGTACTTCAACAAAAATATGAGCTTTTGAGCTGTTGAAAACTTCTTTTATGTGGTTTATGCAACAGACGTTACTGGTTGAGCTTGTATTGCATCCATTTACATACATTACTCACCTATCAAAGTTCACGGCAGATTTACCTCAGTCTAACTTAGTTAAGTTATATATGTGCACTCTGATCTAAAGTAATAAAAAGACATCAAACTTTAGTTCTTGAGTTGTTTGAAGTTCTTGCCTCTAGGCATCAGAACACTTTAAATGATGTAAACCCTTAGATGGAAGATGTTTGCCTGTCCTTGCCAGGCACCGACCACAGTTACCTTTCCAAATTTAAAAATGGAGTGATTTCGAACCGTGAGCGCAGCTGACAACACACAGATGACTCAACTGTTTTCTGACAAGATTCTCTGAAACCTTCTCTTGTCTTCTTGATGGCCGTCCTTGTTCCTGCCAAACGTACATCTCAAATCTGTCACTCTTGCCGTCTGTCTGTCTCTCAGTCCTGTTTTAACTTGGCGCTGTTCGGCAGCTGTTGAATCAAGGCTGCTTGGGCTTGTTGTGGGACTTTAGAGAAGACTGTGGAGTCTCGTGAGACCTCTGAACATCAGCGCTGAACCCTCAGGATCTTCATTCAAAGCCACATCAGTATCTCTGTGGGACCTAAAAAAATACAAAGAGAAACACACAAGTCAGTCCCTGATTTTTATTTTTCTCTATGCAGAATTACTAACAAAACGATCAAACAGTCTGGCATATCTAAAGCTTTGGAAACAGACAGACGAGGGGAGAAGCAGCAATGAGCTGTACTATACATATAAAGATTCCTCCCTAATGTTTATGAGAATAATACTTCAGAAGCTGACCTATACATCAAGAAGTTAACTTCAACTTTTTCTTAAAGTAAAAACCTAGTGTGTGATATCCTAGCAAACTAACTGTCACTCTGGCTCCACTCACATCTCTGTGGCAAACAGAATAGTGTTATAATGTGGGCCTAGTGGTTTGTGTCTCAAAGGCACAACAATGGCCAATTTATTCATGAAAGAAATGGCTAATTAGTCATGAAAAACAAAAATGATGACTGTTTTTGATACAAGGAAACTTGACCAACATAAATAAGGAGAAAGTAAAATGATTAAAAATGCATGATATTATCTCTTTAAGGAAAGCTGTGAACACAATTAGATGTGTTAGAACTCAAACTTTCACAACAGCCTGGATGCTCACTGCCTTTTAATCTCTTCATTTATATTTTGTTTCTGAAAGCAAAAAAAACCCTCAGCATACATACAAAATGTAGTTCAGTAATAAGCTTCGCTAACTTTGACTGGTCTCTTTGATCTTATGTTTCTTTAATGACAAAAACAATATCATGTTGACACTGGTACAGAATGTCTCACTGCATTCACACTTCTGATGAACATACCGCACCTTCCCATGATCCTTTGCACCTGCCACAGATCTGCTGTGGTCCTGCATCTAATCACAATGATGAGTAAGGAGTGTTTTGGCAGCTTGTCGTGTCTGATTTCTCCACACCTCACTGCCTGTACTTTAAAAACATCTCTGCCCAGTTCTGTGCAAGAAACACGTTCTTCATGGTCAGTCAGAGAACAGGAAGCACAAACATAATTGATTAGCTTTTAATTAGCCCTGATCTTAATTAGCTTGCTTTAAAAAACTCTGAAACAATTCCTCACCAGCTTAGCCAAAGTACTCTAGCAGCTTTAACCAGGTTCTTCAAGATGGTCAATTTCAGGCCCATCAGCTAGTAAAGTAGCCAGTATCCTGATGCTGGATGTTAGCAGAAACAATAATGTATGTAGGTGTTATGCAGGCTTCTAGCCAAAGTGTTCTTTATACGTATATTTCATTAAATGCTTAATAAATTCTCCATAATGTTATTTGTTAATCTTATTTGAATCACATAAGACTTAGAAATAGTTTCTGAGCCAAGCACAATAGTTTGCGTTCATGCTCGATGAAAATGGAGCCTCGTTTCCCTCTAGTGGAGATTCTGTGACATAGTAAGAAAGATTTTTCTCAGCAGTCTAATTAACGTTACAAGCAGAAAATTAAACCTACTAAAACATGTTAACAATTATAAAGTACTGTTTACATTCACAAGATCCAGTTCTTCACAAACTGAACATCTAAAATCACTTATAACTGATACACATTTGAATAAACTGTGTGATTATTGAGGAAGCTTGAGGCAGGTGAGATCTCGGGGAGATGGTGAGGATGAAGATCTCCGGCATGTTTCAAGCACTAGATGACGCTGTTGTTCTGTCACAGTTCTCTCTGTGCGCTGCTGTTACTGTCACGTGACGCTCGCGGCCGGGAGGAACTGCGGAACCGGGCCGAGCAGAACCTTCAGCGAGTCGATGGCAGCGACTTCATGTTCTTCTGTGTACAGAAACCTCAATGTCACGCTCGTGTCTTTATCTGTATGATCCATCATCCATCTGTATGACAGACAATCAGTCTGTCTGTCCTTTTCTTTCTTTCCCATCGCGCTCGTGACCGTGTGCCGCCATTAATGTAACTGACACTCATTAAAGTAAAAACTCATT
Organism: Ambastaia sidthimunki; assembly: GCA_036877625.1. Taxonomy (NCBI): domain Eukaryota; kingdom Metazoa; phylum Chordata; class Actinopteri; order Cypriniformes; family Botiidae; genus Ambastaia; species Ambastaia sidthimunki. Next base: position 4,675 of record JAZGTK010010637.1, on the reverse strand, counting down.
AATAGCGGCGATTTGTTGAAACATAACATGATGTGAATATATTTCAGCAGATGTGTACAGACTGACTTCTGCAGACGCGCATTACAGACACTAGAGGGCCGCGAACTCAATATCAGCTTATTGTGAAACAGCCATTGCGCTGATACAACGAAGATCCCAAATAACCTTGAATCATAGATCGGTTCTATAGCATCGCATCTAAAGACACAGAAGAACAGTACGAGTAATTCGAGAAGAAATTGTTTTTTATGTAACAATAAAGCACACACAGGTTTAATACACTGTCTGTGTGTTTGTCTCTAGGAGAAAATAAACCTCGGCTTGTACAGATCTGATGAGATGCTTTTAAATGTCACTGATGTCTGATGGACTGAAAAGTGGCGCATTTTTATGACTTCATTTTGGGCATGAAGCACATAACAGTGATGTTCATGAATTACAGACATTAAGAATCACAGCAGACGTGATTCTTCACCTTCATGTTTCTGCTGGCATTGGTCGCATTGTGCGCTGTGATTCACTGGCTCTGTGTTCGCTTGTGCGTCAGATCGGAGGTCCTCCCCCTCCTCTGGCATCCCCATCCCCCCACAGCTCGATGTGCCTCCACACAGCCGAAACCAGCCGGAGGAACATTCACACAGAACACACGAGCCCTCACATCGCTCGAAAACGGGATCGTGGACTGACCAGAGTGACCTACCCAAACCAGCGCACACTGGTAAGTCTGATCTGCTTGAGTTTAGATGGAGAAAACACACAGCTGTCTCCAAAACACCATCCAGCCACCATTAGAGCTTCACCCCGTCAGACAGCCTCCGTGTCTTTCTCCTGCCGGGCAAGTGATGGTGAAACGCTCTCTGATGGTTTTGATGGTGATTTATGAGGACAGAGTGTTCGAGTTGCGCAGTCGGTCAGATTATCTTTGAACGCGGGTTTCGGGACGGATGCGTGAACGAGGCAGATTTTCATGCTGACTTTCTCTCTTGTCATGTATTTGTACATTCCACAGAGCTGAGACACACAGACACTCAAAATGGTGTCTGGAGGAGTTTGAGGCCTTTAAACACTCACAGATCTGATCATGAACGCGCTTATGAGAAAAACTCAAACGCGATCAAACAATCAAACGCGTCCATGTGCAACAATGTTACAGCGATTATGACGCAATGAAGACGCGCGTTCTTTTGTTGATCCGCGTTACAATGTAACGCGCGCTCGAGCGCCAGTGTTTCTCTTTTTTTTTGTTGTATTGCACATGCGAGATGTTTTGCACCGCAGTGCAATACATGATAGTCAATAAACATTTTAAACCATCATTTCTTCTCACCGCTAGTCATGTTGATGGATACAAAGAGAAGCACGCAGCACATTTAGTGAACATGCAGACAGCGTGTTAGAACACAGCGATCTGTCACGATCATTTCTGAGTATGTTTATGATGTTAATATATCATATACACACGTGTGCGTGAGGCAGTATGTGAGTCCTTTGTTCTTAAGTCAGAGAATAGCTACAGACCAATTTTACATTGATCAGATACAACAGTGGGTGACACCACGCAGTACAAAATCTTGCTTACATTACATGCTCATATTATATATTAAATAAAAAACAGAATATTTACAAGCATCTCAAAATTATTACAGTAAGTACATGCAGTTCATTATTGTTGCTCGGCTCGTGTGTGGATTTAATAATTCTACTGATTATTATTGTTTTATTATTATTATGGCGTTATTATATGTTATACTGTTGCATGTGTGCATTGACCGGCAGTGTAAAGTGTGACCCAACAGAAATAAAACATTCATAATCTGTAGCTGTTTTAAAATCTGCTTGACTGAGATGTTTCTGCTTTGTGTCTGTGATGCTGGAATCAAGGCAGGTCCAGCATTCCTGCAGTAAAAGTGTCAGCAGCTCTTGTGATGAGGCTGATCAGAGCCGACAGATTCATTATCAGCTCAGATTCAGTCCTCACCTCAGTGACTGTCACTTATTCAGCTTGAGTTTACATTCAGGTTTCAGTCATGTGAAGCGTTCAGGGTTTGTCATAATCAGAGGATTTCTGCAGTTTTGTTGCAGTTGGTTGTGGCAGGTGCTCTGAAGAAACGTAAGAACAATGTTAAGGAGTGTTCAAAGGAGTCTTAACGCTAGATGGAGTAAATCATGTTTTATTAATAAGACCAGCGTCACTGTTACTATTGCTGAGACATTTTATTCATTCTTAAACATAAAAAAACATTTTGAGTAATCATCCTTAAGACTAAAAATATATAATGCAGAAAAAATCCATCATGAAAAGCAGTGAAGCTGGTGATATTAACACACCAGACATGCTCATATTTTCTGTAGTTTGTTGTGTTTTAGTTCTTAAGAATAATTTATATACATGGGAAGTGCTACAGATGGCAAAGTATGCGTGCTTTGTGTGTCAGTGGCGTGCTGACCATGCATACTTAGCGGGCCAACTATTGTGTCTGTGGGTGCCATTTGTTTGTCAAGTTGAAGGCTGATCCAGAGAACTGAGATCTTAAAGTTAACTGGTGTTGTTTAGTGTGAACCCATCTGATGATGTTCTGGCTGTGAGAAGGTTTCTTCATGAGAAGGTTCTCATGAGCGGTGAGAGTCTGCTGTTCAGCACACACACGTTTGCATGCGGCTGTGTGGCAGCGTGTTAATTGTGTCACAGTGAGCGTGTCCTCGCAGTTCTGCATTCATGTGTTTTTTAAGAATTCTTTTTTCTCTTCCGTCTTTTGTGCTCATCTGAGGTGGCTTTTGAGTGGATGGCTGTGTTTTTTTTGATAAACTGTCTGTGAGCCAAATCCACAGAGAGACGAGAGGATTATAACAGACAGCACCTCTCAGCTGTGTTAGTTTACGCTTTCACTGTAATAGTGCTTATAGACCTCCTATTAAACCTCCTAGCTGTGCTGACACACACACACCCTGCGGGGATGTTGGTTTCCCCTGATAAACAGGAGCACAGAGGACCAGATCCTGCCTGCTGGCTACAGGGAATCCCATCAGATCTGCATGTTCCATGTGTCCTCATGTCAAACGTTACATTATATAAAATAAAGACGGTTGAATATATTTGATGTCGGTAGATTTTGTGACTGGCACAAATTAACATTTCTGGTGAAGTGGATAATTATTGGTGCAGCTCTATATTTTCACATGCTATTAATGAGATTTGTCATTGCTGTTAGATTTTCAGGTTTCATGAATACTGTTGTAATCTGGTGAACAGCAGAACTCAGAGATCAGGGACTAATAACCAGCTAGTGAGGGGACTAATAACCAGCTAGTGAGGTTCACAACTGTGGTCTTCAGTTATAAATAGACATGCTTTGTGTAGATGACTAAGTTTATCTTTGACTTTTAAAGCAATAAAAGCTTAAAGATGTCAGAAATTACACAAAAAATTGATAGTGACATTAACCAGGATTGTGCTGATGTTGTTTTTATTACCTTTAGGTCTGTGATAGTGACTTTGTGTAGCATGTTATCAATTAACACACACACACACACAGTGTGAGGTTTTGAACATTAGAACTATCATGTCCACCAACTGCCCCGTTTGAATGTGTGATTGATATTTCCCTGATATGTCTTGATAAAATAAAAGAGCCACATTCTCTGTGTGTGTGTGTGTGTGTGTGTGTGTACAGCACATGTATGTGTGTTTGGGTTGTAATGTAGCATTATGCTACACATGTTAGTCTAGTGGGTGATGTGAGTATTTTATGCAGTAGTGTGATAGTAAACATTCACACATACACAAAGATCAGAACATTGTTCTCTTTCTTATCGGGGAAAGCAAAGATGTGGAGATGAAGAGAGGAAAGATGCATTAATGGGGCAGAACACAGACAGGGGCATCTCCTCACTCCATGATGATTTTGAGCTGATTGTTTGCTGGATAATGGTCTATACAAAATGGAGGTGGTTCCTCTGTGAAAGGCAGGATTTGAGGCAGAATGGACCTTTTTAGAATCAGAGAGGACAAGCTCTTACAGGATGGTTAAAACAATGGCATTTTTTGGGAGAGGGACACTCCCCCGATGCCCTGTTCTCATTCAGGTCCTGTTGGGGAGCTGCTGGAAGGGAAAGAGCCTATTGTGTGACTACTGTTTTAAACAGATAATTAAGCTTCTTAAGTGTTTTATGACGTGTGTGTGTGTGAGGCAGAGAGATTTTGGCCTGCAAGATTCCCCTCGTGTTTCTCAGTGGTTCAGGTGAGAACGTTCCTCAGTTCTGCACCTGTAACAGATCACCATTCCTGCAGCTGTGTCCACCACTTTCTCCTCAGCAGATCAGAAGTTACAGTTTGGCCCAGTTACAGTAAAGTTTCGTGTTGGGTGCAGCTTCTGTGATTAACATCAATTACCACAAAAAAATTATTTTGATTTGTCTCTCAGTGTGAAAAAAACTAATTTTGCAGTAGATCTTCCAGAAAACAGGTGGTAAAATATTACGATTGCATTGGTGAATATATCCATCTGTCATTAAACTGTATAATACTAGCCGCAGGTGTATCTGTTTGAGTGTGTGTGTGTGTGTTTGAGTGTTTGAGTGTGTGTGTGTGTGTGTGTTTGAGTGTTTGTGTGTGTGTTTGAGTGTGTGTGAGTGTGTGTGTGTTTGAGTGTGTGTGTGTTTGAGTGTGTGTGTGTGT
>JAZGTK010010636.1:0-16252 GCA_036877625.1 Ambastaia sidthimunki | reverse complement strand
AGTTAACTAGTTGTTTTCTTGAAATCTTACACGCAATGGCTCCATCTAGTGAGTTGAATGAATGAATGGCGAGCTGTCATTGGACTTGTGTAAATGCATCTTTTTCAGAATAATATCTATTAGTAAGAAATAATTCTTTGTTAGACGCAACCTTTCAAAATTAGTTTTCCACACATGCTAAGAAAATAATTTGAGCCCTTAATAGCCTTTTCCACATTTTTCAAAGCATTAAAGTATTAAAACATTGTGAACTTCCTGACAGACAGTAACAGGAAGAAAACTTCATTTGATATTCAGTGTTTAAAAACACCCATTTATTTCTCCTGTGTTGCAGACAAATTAAAACATAGTTTAATTAGATTTCTAACCACAGTTTAAGTGAAAAGACAGATGTCTTAAGAAATATATAAAAACAAGCATTTTAATTGATCTGTGAGGAATCAGTTATGATGGGAAGTCACACTGAAGATGTTCATGTTTACCTGTTAACCTCTCAATTGTTTATTACACCATAAATACACGGACATTGTGAGAGATTGTAGTGTAAGTTAAACAGCAGTGGATGTTGTCTGTGGATTAAGGTGTTAGTAATGATCCAGTTAGATTATTTTCCATAGACAAAAAGTGATCTGATGTTTTTACTTAAAGCCGCAGTGCGTAACCTTCGCCTCTCTACCGCATCTCTGTTTAAAACATAAAATTACAGGTTACTCTATTTTTCTTTAAATGTGTAAATCAAATAAAGTTAGACATAAACATTTCCTGTGAAATCAGACCCGACGGATCACATCAGCTCGTGTTACCTCAAAGAACTTCATTGTGTTTCTCTCCCACTTGCTCATTAAAATTAAAACGCTTCACATTTTTTTCTTCTACAGTGAAAAAAACATGAAGTGATCAATCATGACCAGCAGAGGGCGATACATGATTCTTCATGAAATGCATGACTGGATCAGAAGTCACTCACATTGTGTTGTAAATGACTGCATTCTCTGTTTATTAATACTGCACATTTTGTCAAGTTTAGTATGTTATGCATATTGCATGTAAGGAAATTTCAACTTCACAATCTGGGACTTTTTATCAAAATAACAATTATATAAAGTAATGCATCATTTCATGTTGGCACATGTCAAAGAGTCTTTTAGAAGACAAAAGTTACAGGAATAGGCTGTGAATGTGGGTTCAGCAGAACTTCAGCAATGTGCTTGACAGTCTAATAAGCTCAATGAAAAGTCAGTAAGATTCAGAGAGATCAGTGATCAGTATTATGATGTATCATTACTGCTGTGCTGCAGGGACTCCCAGAGTCACAGTTCACTGCTGAGTCTGCCGAGTGTTTCAAAGCACACAGCACTAACTACATCATCATCAAAATCAATATCTGTTACGTGAAAGTGCTCAGTGTAAACAGGACACTCAGATCTCCAGAGGCTCTTTGACTGTGGAAACATCTGCGCTTGTATCTGGTGTGCTGGATTTTTTACTCCCACTGAAAAACTATCTTTTGTCTTTTATCTTTTGTGTTGTATATACTGAAACGCAACATTTGGTAACGCTCATAAAATAATGTTTTCTTCCAGTTTGTTTAAATGCACAGAAATCAGTGTTTTGAGATACACAGATGATTGTTTTGAGGTAATAATTTATTGCGTAATTTCAATGGATGCTGGCCCTTTAAATGAAACTTTTATTTTGTATTTTTAGCAGGTAAATGCTGTGTATGACAGTATTCTGCAGGTACTGTGAACACTGTAGGCGTCTGGCAGAACATCATGTCAGAGTTTTTTTAATTGTTTTAGAGCGAGTGTGTGCAGAGCTAAACTAGTCCTGTTCACCACATCTAACATCCTCACAGGAAATGAGTCATTAGTAAATGACCTGTTAACAGGACAGGATACAGCCAAACTGTTACAGGATTAGAGCTGGTATGGAAAACTAAGTGATAGAGATGTTGAACTCTTGTGGCATGTTTGTGAATTCCAAAATGGTTTAAAAATTGTGGTGAGTTTGGATGTTTATAGATTTAGATACTTATATGACTTATGTGCAGTATTTTTAAAGCACAGGGCACTTTTGACAAAGATTAAAACTTTTTTAACATTTCTGTTACATTCATGTTTAGCAGATGTTTTTATCCAGAGGAACATGCAAATAAGTGCCACAAGCGAGTGATTCATTTAGTTATTTTGTTATTCAAAATAACATTAGAATATCAAACTGCATGAATTAAAAAGATACAAGAAAAGTTAGTTTATAAATGTTCCCAATGAAGTCATTTTTTGCATCCAGATTAGAATCAAGATAAACATGCAGTAAAATCATTATAGTAGAAACATTCTACCAACATTATTGCAGGAACATTATTGAGAATGTTCCCTGTTAGCTGGGGATCCTGGAACAGCATTTATTGGAAGTGTGTATTCAACAAAACAAGACTCCAGGTCTCCATGTGATGTTTATTCTTCACTGAATGAGCTGCTGATAACAGTGCCGTGTGGGACACGTCTGATGTCCTCAGAAGGAAACACCTGTATCTGTGGAAAAGTGCTTTCTGCAGCAGTGCAGAAAATCACAACAGAGCCCACGTCACCGGCCCCCGGAGGACTTCTGCATTGTGTTTGCAGGCGTATGAGGCATATTCCAGAAGTGACAACAGCAGTGTGGTGCTCAGGGCTGAAGACAGACTTCCCACCAGCAGCTGTTGAGAAAGTGACAGAGAAAACACTCAACTGTTATTGTTGAATTCAGTGGTCTAGTCGACAGGTAAACATGTCGGGAGGACAATAAAGAACAAAGTTAGATTGCTAGATTACCAAAACTAGAAACCCCTTTTATATCTTCATACAGTTTAAACATCACATATTTTACATTGGATAAAATGTTTACATAAAATACATTTGTATGTATTTGTATTACTATATGTATGTATGTATGTATGTATGTGTATATACACACATATATGTATATCTATACTATATAAGTAGTTCATAACCAACTAAAATAATTATAACTATAGGACAACACATTGCTTTTAAATCACCCAAATAAAGAGTCAAAGGTCAACTTTATCAAGTTTAAGACACAAAACAAACTCTATGTGGCTGTTGTAGGCTGAGTAAACTTTTGGCAGGGCTGATGGAGTTCCTGTATTTCCTGCTGAAATGACTCACAGGGAAACTTTGTATCAGTATAAGTTTCACTCCTCTGTAGGCAACAGGGCCTGTGAAATCAAACTGTTTAAATTACTGTATGTTAGTGTGACACCATTACATTATCATAACAGATAACATCAGAAATCTGAGCTCTGTTGTACAGGCATCAAGCTCTTTGATACTCAAAGCTGGGAACTTTTTTCAGCTGTCTCTGTGTGAAAATGATTTTGTAGACATGCCACATGAAATGCGGATTATGTGCGTGTCAGCGTGTTTTTGCACGCATGTTGACTCAATCTTAACCAACAGAAATTGTATCGCAATGCTTGCCATGCAGAGATCTGTAGAGACCTGCCGGTTTTATTAATCAGCAGAAATTGCACACACGTTGTATTGTAAGTGTTAAAAATGCCACGTTGCGGAAACAAAGTAAAAAAACCCACAAAGCTGTTGTTTTCTTCGAATAATTTGCTCCCCACTGGATTTTATTCTGAACTAAACTGAAATGTTGACTTCCCCTGAACAGGGGGTCTATAAATATTCTGTGTTTTTAGAGACTGTCTCTTATCATGATGTTCTGATTTAAGCAGAGCATATGAAGTAAACACCACAGAAGAAAAAGGTGTGTGTGTGTGGGGGGGGGGTTACACTTCAGTACAGACACATTGTGCTGTGGAATAAAACTAGTTTGACTTGACAGAGTTGTTTTAGTGTTCACAGGAGGGTCTAGATATGCACGAATTCTTCCTTTTCACCTTTGTTATTTAAATGTTTTTTTTAGTAGTTTTGAGGCACAGCACATGAAGAAACAAGAATCATATAGAAAAAACACAGAAGAGGAGTTTCCACCACAAAGAGGAAAACATTTTTATCAAATATTTAAGGCAAGTCAACAGAAGACAAAGGCCTGCGCTAATAAACTGATGTGACATATCAGTCTACAGAAAGTTATTAAATATAAATATATGAGGGGATATTTATATTTACACAAACTATAAATTGGTGAGTGGACCAGAGACCACAGGACCACTGTATTGAGGTATGAAGTGCTTACTAACTATAACTAGAACAGAGGGATTTAATTTCTGTCAGCATTAGTGGTCATTTTGCCATTTGCATTGTCCACAGCAACTTCATATCCCCCAGAGAAAACTGAAGTTTTGTGTCTTGCACAAGATGAGACACGGTTTGTCTGAAACAACAAGCTTCCAGCTATCAGAGTTTATCACCTACACCATCACACCAGCATCTTAGCTTTTATCACACTAAACATTACGATCTTTGTGGTGATAATATTATCTTTAATCTCACAGACATAAACCAAACAAAATGTTTACTTGGTTTGAAGACTTTAAATATTTAACCCTAAAAGTCTCATAGTCACATGACATTTGCCAGAATGAGCAATATAACTGTTTACTGAACTCTTTTTAAACAGGTCACAGTATGTGAAGGCCACAGACTTCTGGGAATTATTGTTTCAGACAAAAGGACGTTGAGAAACAGCTATTAGACCCACATTCACCCTGACCTCAAACTTCATGCTTCATTCTTGACCTTCATTCAAAGCCGTCTACCAACACAGTGTCATCAGATACAGACAGGGGGGGTTTGGGGGTCTCTACACCTCTCTCTCTTTCACACACAATCTCATAAAACTTTTTACACACACACAAACACACTGTATATATTTTCACAACACAGGTTTGACACTGACCTGCAGTTCAGTGAAAGTGTGGGAAAGGAAACAACACTGCAGATTTTTTTCAGTCTGTCATCATCCCAACTCAGGATTACTGGCATCAATGGAACAGGGGAGTCTCTGAATTTATTGGGCAGGGCTGGAATTTGGAAAGCACGTGACACACAACCAGCCAAAGCCCCACAAATCTCATTCATTTAGTCTTTTAATGTACTTCTAATGCCTGCAAAGATTGACAGTGTAGAGAAGAGATTGTTTCTGTTCTTATGGAATGGAACAGATGTCTTGTAACGTATGATGGAGGTACATTTATTTTCCACCTTCACCTTAGTATTACTGAATCAGAGAATAATGTGGCAGTTTAAGGCTGTAAAGAGTCAAGTCCTCATGTGGAGTGTTAGGGAAACCTGTTTGAAAAACCTGTGACATGCATGACTTAAAATATTTACACTATATTGAAAGCATTGGCAAACAAATAATGTTTAATTTGGTGGGTGTAAATACAGCATGATGTAGTTTATTATAAACACAGAAGGCCCTTTAATCACAGTAAAAATCTTCCTTTACTGCAGTAATACACAAACAATTTAACCTTTATATTAAATTTATATATTTCAAGAAAGGTGTCATGACAGTAAACAACTAGAGTTGTAAACGAGAAAGTAAACACAACTAAAGTGCTTTTCAGCTTTAACCAACTTTAGGCACATAAAAATGACACAATTATCAATTTACATTTTGTTCCATTTTCCTCTATTTAATACGTCATCTGCTCTTTATTTTTTCTTCTGCTGTTTGAGCATTTTTCTTCTTTTCAAGATCATGTCATGAAGTTCTTCTAGTCCTTCTGTGAGACCGTCACCAATGATGGCACAGGTGGGCTGCAGGTGCCACGCGGTCCCGGGTCCCAGTTCATTTAACGCCAGCATGTTCTCGATCTGTGTGAGGGACAGAGCCTGTCTCAAGTCCTGCTTGTTGGCGATAATCAACACGGGAACGCCTTGATTCTCAGAGGAACGTGCAACTTTATGAAGTTCGGTTTTGGCCTCTTCCATTCTCTCTGCGTCCAGAGAGTCCACAACAAACACGATACCATCCGTGCAGCGAGTGTAAGACTTCCAGAGAGGACGCAGTTTCTCCTGCCCGCCAACATCCCAGAAGTGAAACGTCACAGACCGCGAGTCCCCTAAAGGCACTTTGATCTTCTCTGCATTGAAACCTTTGGTGGGGACGGTGTTGACAAACTCATTGAACTGCAGACGGTACAGCACAGTAGTTTTGCCTGCAGAATCCAGACCCAGAATAGCTATATGCAGACAATTACAGAACGGAAGAGCGGACAGAAAGTTGGGCTGCTCTGATATTCCGTTTCCCATTTCCTTCAGGAGTGTCAAAATAATGTGTGTTTAAATCCACCTTCCATATGTCCAAAACATTCCTGGAAAGTAAAGACAGACAGTTGTACATAAAAATTGTGCTTATAAAGTCACACAAACAGGCAGTGAAAAGTTGACATTCCTTTTCATTTTCTTTAGTGTTACTCATATTAAAAGAGAAATAAAGATAAACAAACACATCTTAACAATGTTTTGTATAAAAATGATATGTAGGCACAATTTTATACCCATTAAGCAACTCTAACCCATATATAGAGCAACACAACTAACTGCATGCGTGCATTGATGTGAAATGCAGTGACAGTGAGTGGCAACAAACCTCATGCATGTCTCACTGTGGCAGTATTTCCAGGAAAGGTTATGAAAAGCTGTAACAATGACTGTTTTACTGCCAACAGCTTTAATCTCTCATTCCTGCTGCTTCTCTGGAAGTGACCCACCTGTTCAATCGACACTTTTCATCTCAATAAACACAAAAGTCACGCAAACTTCTGGTTACACGTTTGATCAGTTGAAATATTGAGTATTTTCGCTCTGTATTAAAAATAAAACTCAAAGCATGTCGATGTTAGGTGCGCGTGAACCGCAGCCCTCGCCTTGGGCCAATATAAAAAAACGTAAAGCTGTAAAACTTGCTTTTATCTCTTGCTTTATTTTATTCATTAATTTTGTCGCAATTTTCCACATCCACCGACGCCGCTTTGACAAAAGTTACAAAACTGAAGTCTTACCGTGTCACACTGTAGCGAAGCGTCACTCATTCACGCCAGTCTGAACGCAGCTCGCGACGCACGCACGCACTCACGCACAGCTCATTTGTTTATCTTTAATGCGATTGGTCAGCGGAAGACACGCCGTCATGAATATTAATGAGTCTAAACAGCGTCAGTCCATATATAAAAGTGAGCTGCGTTATAAATTGATTTCCCACCCAAAGGGTCCTTTAAATGTATGACAATGCAAAGAAAACACATTTCTAAAGCATTAATCGTCTCTATGTTTTGTTTTTATTCATATTATTAGTCTTAGTGGTATGCATTTCATTCATTTGTTATCTTCTTAATTTTCTTTAATGTTTTCTTGTTTTAATTAATGTTAAAAATGAAGTGACTATCTTGGGTGTTTAACTGTTTATTCATCATTTAAAGAAGACAAGGCAACCGTAGGCACACATTGGTTTTGACTGTGTGTGATAAACTTTTGGTTAATGTGGGTTTCTCTGTGTTCATTGGTCAGAACAGTAAACAGTTTAAACTAGTTTATCAAGCATTTACTCGACAGAAACACACCATCTGTAAGATTGTATTATCTGTACGAGACCGCCCAGATTCTTTCTTTTGCATTGAAATTGTTCATGTTCTCCAGGTGTTGGTTAACTTTTCCTCAACTCTGTCCATTAGGGCACTGTACACACTTCTTCTGCGCCGATATCTCTGTAACGAAACATAAAAGATTCAAATGTTACCAAAAAAGCAAATGAAATTCTCTGATCATTGGTAAATGATGGACACAAGGGTTTTCTGCTCACGGTATAAGATGCAGATTTTGGTGGCCACGGTGTCTTTGGCAGAATCAGCTTCGGGTCCCACTTAAGTTCTGTGGGTTTGAAGGTGTCCATTTTGCTTTGTGAGGTTTGTGTGTCTCTGTGAGAATTGTTCAGAGCAGGTTGGCTTGCTGTGACTGTGGAGATATTAAAACAGAAAGAAAAACTTAATTGACTCATTTATCAGATGCTTTAATCCAAAGCAAATTAAAAAGTGCATCTATATTTTTATAAATATGTGTTTTCTGGGAATCAAACCCACAACCCTCTGCAGTGCTAATGCAAAATCAATTGTATTTGATAATTTATGTTATTTTTCTATTTTCATATCAATATCTTGATGAAAACGGTTTCACCTGTTCTGAGGTTCTGAGACTTAAAGATCAAACCACCCGGATCCTTTTCCACAGAGGTGATAATATCTGGCAACCCTTCAGCAGACTGCAGGCAGATCAGAGCAGTGTAGATGTTTAATTAATGCTGCCATCTAGTGTTGATGTAATGAAGTGCAGAACATGAACAATTATTTTTTCGGCTAACAATTATTTAGGTTGTAAGAACGTTTCCCTAATGTTTCCATTAAGTAACAAAAAATGTTATTTTAAAAGTTTTAGGAACATTCCAAACGTCCAGTTTTTTGACATTGTATTAATGTTACTGCTTGGTTTTAAGACCGTTATTCAAACATTTCAAAGTTCTACTAATGTTACTGCAGGAATGTTTTTGATAACTATAAGAGAGCTTTGAGAGAACTTTGAGAGGATGTTAGCTAACGTTCTGAGAATGTTCTCTTGAAACTTACAGGTCTGAAATTATGCAGCTTTGGATCTTTGTATGGCCCCAGAGGATATTTCCCTGTTTTTACAAACAGCAACATGGACTCCAGTGAGTCGGCTGGTTTGTAGTGAGTGATAAATGATTGTGTTTTATGTCTCTTTTGCTCAAGTCCAGGTAAAGTTGATGGAGCCTTTTTATAGATCCTGTCCAAACTGATGGGTTTATCTACCAGGCTATCGCTGGATTTAAGAAGATGAGCATTTTTCCTCTTGATTCGTGGCAAACCCAGAGATCTGTACAATTTGGGAGTGAAATCAGGTGCTTTGATGCTCCATGGATCAGGGGGAACTGCTGCGTGTGGTGGGCCGGGTTCACAACGACGATTGGAGAGCAGATTTTGACTTACAGAGAAGAACATCTTTCCACTGAGGTCCACAGATGCTGGAGCACCCAAAGGCTTGAGAAGATCCATTATGAATCCACTACATCCTTGTGTCAAGAAACCTGTGAAAATAAACTGTATAATATACGTACAATGCATAAAATCGCCACTTTTTTTAGTAGAACTGCTGTTGCTGTGTTATATGTACTGGAAAATAAACAAAAAATTAATTTGGAGCAAGAACTTTTCTGAAATTGTCTAAGACATATTACTGAATTATAGAAACAGTTTAATAAAAGTGTAAAGATTTCTAGAAACCAAACATTTCAAGGGAGGATAAACCGTACAGACGTACCTTTCTGACAGCTCAGAGATCTTTCATGCAAACAGGGTTAAAGAACTTATTTTATAAACATGCTGTGATCAAAAAAATGAAGCAGTTCAGTCTGGAGCTGAAAATACAACAGAAACATGTTGCCAGGCAGCGAGTTTCAGGTTCTCATTCAGAAACTCAGAACAGTGAAGTCTTTGTTCAGAAACAAAGAGATGCCAGAGCAACCATCAAACTATGAGCCTCTCTTTCAGCTTCAGAGACTGCAAAAAATATCTGTTATATCTTCAATTAATTAAAAAAACTAAATTAAATAAAAACAATAATAATAATAATAATATATGAAAAGCAAGTTGATCTGTTAAAAGGTGATTTATAATTGTAACAATTTCATTATGTCATAATTTTTTTAATACTGGTCTGGATTCTTTATCTTTTGTTGTAAATGTTTGTGTTTCATACTATGATACACAGTGATCAAGATTTTAACCAGTAGAGGTCATCGAAATTTCTCTCTACCCAAAACCTAGATTTACATTTTTAAAGAAATATTTTTAACATATCTACAAATAAATAAGTTATTAACATGATTCAAAGCCACAAACATTATCAAGGTAAAGTTTTGACTCACATGTTCATTAATATTTAAGAATGATGTGAGTGGCTTATTGTGTCAGTAACTCAACTCATGTCTAAAACACAAGGCTCAGTTCTGTTACTAATGCATAAGACAAAATCCATCAACGAAATCATATTTATTGACAGATCATTCACCTAAAACGATAACATTTAAATGTTATTCAAAAAAGTGCTGTAATGTAAAGTGATGTAAAAGTACCAATACCAACACAAGCAATAAAAAGAAAAACAATACAATGAAAGAAACATCTAAAAACAATGAAATATTGTCCGAGACATTAATGTCAGATAGAAATATTGACAGTGTGATTTTGTGACCCAAATAACAAAACAAATTCTTTGCAGTGCAATACAGTATTACTGCACTCACAAACCACATTAAAAGACATTGATACCAATATAGTTTCCAAACACAAAACCAATTACTGTTCTGTGTAACAAACATTCAAAAATTATTTTAAACGATTCCACTTTTTCTTTGATCAAAGTTATCTTGTGAAATTTGTTTCCCTACATTTTTTTTTCTGGAATCCTCTACTGAGTTCAGTTTATATTTTTTGTTTTTTATGTTAGCTGGGTTGTGTTGTTTTGTACTGGTGTCAGAATGAGACACTTTGCAGGGTTTTCTGTTTTCATCAGTCTGAAACACAGCACATCAATCTAACATACTAATCACACAAACCTTCATCTAAACATTCTCTTTGAAATAAAAGAAAAAAAAAACACAATTATACCGCATGAGAGGATCAACACTGCCCACGTTGCCAGGCAACCACAGACCATCATAAAGGCTGGCATTTGTTTATGCTATTAGGTTGAAACATGTTGCTTACATGTTATGTAAGTATAAAAAACATGAAATATCAGATTTAACATAAGGTCACTAATGATATGTGCATGATTTAATGATTTTAAATGCAGCACACGGTTAAACATACAAACCAAACAAACGGAAACATAAACGAATAAAGTGGTTTGGGGTTTTGCAGCATTATAGTTAAACTTTTGTTACTTCTATCTCCCAAAATATATTAAAGTGCTTCTGTGTATCTAATCAAACCCTCCGACACAGTTTTAAAATATCAATAATTATGTTGTAATAAAGTATCAACTCTCTCTGAGACAAAGTTTCATAGTTCTCATGAGAGAGCGTGAGGGATTGTGGGTCATCACTGGATCACACTCATGTGTCCGTGAGAGGACGTGGTGTTTGAGCCGCAGTCCACATACAGGTACTTCTCCTGAGACACCTGCTCAGCATGGCCAAAGTACACAGCAGTTACAGTCATCCTGAAGAGACACGGCTTGGTTAGATGGAGACTCAAAAAGATTAAACAAGCAAGAACCAAACCTGTATGACGTTTTTGCTTCTGAGGAACACAAAAGAAGATATGTAGATATAAAGTATCTACAACAGTGGCACCCTTTGACTTCCACTGTAGAGCCACAAAACTGCCGAGACATTTTTCAAAATATCATCTTTTATGTTCCAAAGAAGTGAAGTAAGTATGTACTGACAATAAGTGTGAAATATTGTCACAAGACCCGCCTAGCAGCCAATCAGATTGAAGGAAAAACAAAAAATACTTACTGCATCATGACGACAATGTTATGCACTTTAATGGACTGCATAGTACAGTAGTCACTGTAACAACAGACAAACAATCATTCAGATACACATTTAAGCACACTGTAAGACAAACTGTGTATGTCCTAGCTGTGTTTACTTCAATAACAGGTCAAATACTCACAATATGTAGCTTATCTCATTGGCTATGACAGTAGGAACAGTGTAATCAACCTAAAAATGAGGAAATGAAAACGTTTGTTGTTATCAAATCTCACAAGTGCAGACAAGCTCAGATTATAAGCAGCTGAACAAACACTTGCACTAACAGCTATATTAAGCACACCCAGCTAACAATGTTAGTTTGTACAGAACGTTTCTCTAATGTTTCCATTAACTAAAAAAATGTTATTTTGAATGTTCTAGGAATGTTTCGAAATTTAGATTAAGTGAAAAAAAATTCCCTGAAATCACCTGTACAAAACAATAAACATAATAATATGGTTAATATTGAAATGACACACACACCTGCCGCATGTCCAGTGGGATAATGGAGGTGAGGTTGCTGACGACACACTTGCCGATCACAGTGTTGTAAAACTGCACTTGAGCTGTGATGTTGGCCACACGAATCGGATAGTAATTATTATTGGTGATGTTCAGGGTGCTCTGAAAAGATCAACAGTGTGTTATTTAGGCGTAATATTATATAATATATAGTTGTGAGGACACAAGTACTGATTAGATGTGTAGCTTGAATGCACTTTTAGTCACTTTGGATAAAAGTGCCAAATGCATATGTACCTGTAATGTTATTTAACAAAATAAAACCAACACATTACACCTCAAAAGTCAAATGAAAGCGAGGGGCTAAAGATTACCGTGATATTTAGATAGATTATCCGCTCATCTCTATCGTAAGAGACGTAAGCTGACTTCACACCAACATAAGAGACGTCGATAGCCCGAGGAAACAGAAAGAAAACAGCCAGTCCAGACAGCAGCAGACACAGAAGAACCGACACGAACACGTACAGCGTCCTGTGACACAAACACCACACAGTCAGAGTGTTTGGAGCAGTTATCTATGTAAAGTTTGCAGTACATATAAATAACAGCATCATATTTACATACGAAACTTACGTTCGTCTTGGCTTTAGCCGTTGGTCACTGTATGGTATCAGGGCAACTAGCTGGTTATCTTGGTCTGTGAAAATGTGTAGGACAAGACAAAATTAACTGAATGCCACTTACTGATGTGTATCCAGATTTTGTTTGAATTTCTAGAACAATTTGGTGGGGTACAAATGTAAACTCTCCACTTTTCTTCAATCAATCAATCAATGGACGGACGGACAGACGGACAGACAGACAGACAGACAGATAGACAGACAGATCTGTTCTTACCTCTTGGGATCCTCCCCGTCCCTTGACAGGTTGGACAGGTGACACTGTCCCTGCCTGTAAATTCAACATATGGAAACTGGGACACGTCATGCTTATCATCCTCTGTGTGTGTCTCTGAGTCTTCAGTCAGACTCTCCTGATCTTCTTTTTGCTTTGGTAAGGAAAACAGAGACTTCCCCATGATCGGACCTGCCTGCAGACGCAAATATCATGTCTGGAATGAAGAACATTGTTCTGAAAGTCTAGATCTTCATGCTGTGATTCACTTCATCATCTTCCGCATGATTGAAATATGAAACTGAAGTCTGTATTTTAATACATCATAATAAAACTTTAGAGAAACACTGATAAAGCAGAAACATGTTGATAAACACACGTGCGTGAATTTACACGATTTCTTGAAGTAAACAAACACGCATGTACATGCAAATGTAACAGCTGATATGAGAACATTTCTGAACTTGTTCTGCTGTTATATAACAAAACAACTGCATTAACTTGATCTCATATTAATGCATTAAGTCCTTAATATAAAGCTAAGCTACGATTATTATTATTAACATAAAGCAAAGCTAGGATTATAAAGCTAAGATTATTAGCTTTAATAATCAATAATAACACGTTTAACAGGTTTATATAAGTGCAAACAGGCCCCGCTACAAATCGTGTCAAATGTCGTATGAAATACCTTACTTTGACTTTATGGTCTGATATATAAAGATGATTAAATATGAATACATTTATTTTACCTTCTTTGAAATGTTTTTGTCTTCTGTTCGCATATAACAACAAACGCAATAATGTCGCGACCGTCGCTTCACTTTCCCACCCGTATTCCGACAAGCCACACCTCCTGTCTTGATTGGGGGCGTGTTGGTATCTCGTAGACGTCGTGTGATTGGGTAAAATATATATACGTCACTTCTAATAACCAATCCTGACGCAGAAGGTGGGGCTTGTCGGAAAACGGGTGGGATAAACCATGACGTAAACTAGAAAGTCACGTTCTTATTGGCTGTCACAATGTTCGCACAAAACTATATAGCTGTGTGTCGCATTGTATATATTATTTAGGTTTATTTAGGTTAAATGCAACAATATGTTTACATATTTACTGCATAAAAACATAATGCATTGATGAGCTTTATACAACCAATGAGAAACCATGTAATGACTGTCTGTGCATTCAAAATGATGACCAAAGTGCAACAAGTGAGCGTGTGGTTAGCACTTCTCAAAATGACATCTGATGTCTGAAACGTTGCAAAGAATGTTATCATGCAAACTAAATAATATGTCACTTAAATCAGTGCACAAACGTATATATGAGGCTGAGTGTATATAAGAGAATAAGCTATGGCTGTCTTTCCTATTAAAAACTAAGAAGTGTATTATGTCACAGGAAAACATAAATGATAAAGATGTGGAGAGAGACACTTACAACTATTTCGTCTTTATTTAAACTTTTTAAACAGAAGCGAAACTGCAGTTTTGGCGATGATTAACCAGACCTACATAGATTGACGGTGGACTAAACCATCTCTCTCTTTAAAGGTGGGTTACTGGGCGTTGTACCTTTAAACAATTTCGGATAATCTGGTAGGTCTGGGTGTGCAGTCACATAAAACTACTCGTCGACTTAGTTACCTATTGTTCAAGAAGCAAAATAAATGTTTATCAGCACGTATGTGTAAAATCACAAGCTTTTGTTTCCTCTCAGCCCCCCGTGTTTTGACGCAGGCAGTGTTTGCGCGGGCCCGCAGAGCGCACCTGAGTTTCGGGTTACTCTCACCTCAGCGGCAGGAAATGGAGGACGCACCTGTCTGAAAACAAACCTGTACCGTCTCTTCTGATTTTATTTTCCGGATTTTAACGTTTTTATAGCGCTTATGTTTTAAAGATCTGAGGGAAATATGGCGCAGGGTATAATCTTTACCCTCTTTCTGTTGACAGGTATGGGCGTGTTCGCTTTCTATTCTTCATTGAGTCCCATGTGCGAGTGTTTGTGCTATTACATTTATTTATTTATTAACATTTGTGCAGCTGTCGGGTTACAAATGATGCTTTAGTTTATTACAAAGTTTGATTTGAGTACAGATGTATTTGGGGCCTGCTAGTATAAGAATCGTCCGTTTCAACAAGTTTGTGTAAGTTGAAACAAATTAAGAGACCAAAAACTATTGTAATTATTACTTCTGCGTTATTAATTATTATTTAATTGTTATTAAAAGCTTAAAGTTTTAAGCTCAACTCCTCAGACAGTATCCGTGTATCAGCAGCGCGTAGGCCTGCATCAGCTTTAAAACAGGCGTCGCTTGTGTTGTTGTGCATTAGTTTAAAATTGTCTCTTATAGTTTTTATTTGCTTAATGTTGTAAATATAAGATGTTATGGGGGGTGTGGAGTAGGTGGTCATGTCCCATGTTAAAATAGTTTCGGTCAGAGACATGAGTCACATCCGTCGACACGCTTTGTGCTTTTACACAGTCACTAACTTACAGTCTGATGTCATCGTGTGACGTCACACGCACTCCAAAATACATTATATGCAAGACTTTATTAATATTGAGTGGTACAATATACAAGATATATTGCCTGTGTCCCCATGTGCAAATGTTTAAATGTGTAAATAAAGTTGTTTATCAAACTTTGTTTCCCATCAATTAGAGTAAATAGCTTTCTAGCGTCAACTCTGTGTTCATTTTCAAAGGTATCATTAAACAGTTCTGCATGGATGTACTGTTTAATTATAGCTTTTGTCATTGTGTAGAAACTCTATTCCTCACTTTAAATTTGGAATCTGAAAACCTTTAGCAACAAAAAACAGCATGAAATGTTGTCATACAGTTTGTTTATATTGGTCTAGTTCCTTCATGTAACATATAACATAGTATATAACATTAATATTTATTACATACATTTATCCATGAAATAGTTTTTGGAAGCCACTCAATATAATAAAGTCTTGCATATAGTGTATTTTTGAGTGAGTTTTGCTGTAACTTACTTTTTAAGCTGGCAGGCTGATGTTTGAATGTTCAGAGCAGAGTCAACCTCTTCTGCTAATACAATACACAAGATCCTGTGATATTTCCACCCATCTCCAAAACCTGGAATAATACCTGACATGTTGTATTAGCGGCCTGCAGCATTATAGCTGTAAAGAGACCACAAAATACTGCAGGAAACCACTCACTCACCCTACACTCACTCTCTATTATACTGAGTTCCATTAGGCTACATTGAAAATCATATGAAACGTTAATGTATCTGAGCTCTCATGTGAATTACAGTATATAGAAAATGTTGACTGTAAGGTCCACTAACTTTAAATAACAATTTCTCTGACTGCA
>JAZGTK010010635.1:0-16254 GCA_036877625.1 Ambastaia sidthimunki | reverse complement strand
GTTTCCCTGGTGATTGTGTGAGGTCAGAGCAGTGTTTCTATGCTAAAGTGTAGATTCCATATCACCTCAATGGGGTCATGGCAGTGGATCTTGGAATGGCTCATTAGGTCTCTGTGGCCCTTCTTCATAAAAATAAAGTGATGTCACAGGGTAGGAGCTCCATAGAAACGGTGTCTCGGAGTTGAGTGTTTGCATAAAAGCAGTGTAGGGTTTCATTTGTGTGTGGGGACAGGAGCCTGAGTAGTAGTAGTAGTAGTAGTAATGCTTACATTTACAGTAACAATGTTTTTTTGATATTCTAACACTTCCTTTATTTTTTTTAAAGTATATTTTCACTTCAATTTAGCTGCCATTCTCAATGGTTGTGTGTTTGTGTTGGTCAACATACAGTGCCATTCTGAACCTAATTTTCTCTTACACCCCAAAATAGAGGCAGGTAGTTGAATAGGAGAAAGTTGTTAAAGGCATTTGTGACAGCCAGAGAGAAAAATAAGTTTGGGAGCAGAGAATTAATATTTTTAAAGAAAACCTGCCGTGTGCATTCAGAATCATTGAAGGTCAGTTTTTAATGAATGTTGACTTTAAATACTGTTCTTTAATTTGTTTTGGTTTTAATATCAGAAGTGTTGTGTGTTTTTGTTTTTAACATTTCAAGATGTATTTATGTAACAAAGTGGTCAAAAGTGGCTTTCCTTTTTTGGAACCAGACCCACTGCTTTCTGTGTATTTTTTTGTTCACACCGTCCTGTTTTGGTTATCGTTTGCAGAATTCAAAGAGGCTTTCTCACTTTTTGACAAGGATGGTGATGGCACCATCACAACTAAAGAGTTGGGCACCGTCATGCGCTCGCTTGGACAGAATCCAACAGAGGCTGAGCTGCAAGACATGATCAATGAGGTGGATGCTGATGGTAAGCACGCATGCATCCATAACCAACTGAATATTAAACGCTGAGGCATCCTTCAGTACACTGTCTTCTCATCTGTAGGCAATGGCACGATAGACTTCCCAGAGTTTCTGACCATGATGGCGAGAAAGATGAAAGACACCGACAGCGAGGAGGAGATCAGGGAAGCTTTCCGTGTCTTTGATAAGGTAAAGTCGTGCAGTTTCAGAATGAGAAACTAGTTCCATACCGGACGTCTTATTCAGTCTCTTACCCTGGACATCCCGTGATTTTTAGGATGGGAATGGATACATCAGTGCGGCTGAATTGCGTCACGTCATGACAAACCTCGGAGAGAAGTTGACCGATGAGGAGGTCGATGAGATGATCAGAGAAGCAGACATTGATGGCGATGGACAGGTTAACTATGAAGGCAAGTCTGTTATTCTTGTAATTAATTACTGAAAATTTGATTTGTAGTTTCTTCTATTTAGAGAAGAAAAAAAACTCACACGAACTTGTTGAATAATTAGGCAAGACCGCAGACAATTTGTCCTCATTAAAATGAGTATTGTGAATTTTCATAAGTATATTGTGACATGACAAAAACGAAACCAACCGGAACATATTTAATGTTAAAATTACAGTGATGCAGTGTTGGTTTTCGGACCAATGAGATTTCAGTGTGGGTGAGCTACTCTGTACAGTGCTGCAGAAATGAAAGCGGTTGCATTGCATTCAGCATGGTTAGGATAGTGATGGTGTGCATTATTTGTTCATAAATGAAGTGAATATTCAAAATGGATTGTTCTTTTGCTCTACAGAATTTGTACAGATGATGACAGCGAAATGAAGACCTTGTACAGATCCTCTGTCTTCTATTAATAATTTGCCTTTTCTGTTTAATTTATCTGTAAAATGTTAAGTCCCCTCCCCTTCCTCTTCCCGGCTGTCCAAAGGAAATGCATGTAAACTGCATATAGGATCTTCAGTCCTCATGTCCCTTTCTTTTGCTGTCATCGTGTATTTGGAGTGGCGGTGCGGTTACACGATCAGGTGCTTGTTGCCGCGAAGAGGGGGCTGTGATGTGCAAAAACTTCCGTCACATCTGTCTGACCCCCTTATGCGTAGCAAGAGTGGATCCCTGCCAGCTGGTTGTCTTATGGCAGTAACGTTGGCATGGCAACAATGTAGAGGCATAACTCTGCATGGACTATGGACTAAGTATAAAATATATATGAAGTTTCTCAGCATTGCACTACTGCAAAAAAGAAAGACACGGGTGTATCCTCGATACTCGTACATAAACGTTTTTTTATCTGCTGTTCTATACCAAGAACTTGTTTTGATTCTTACAATGCTTTTAATGTTTTATTCATTTATTCACATTAGTTTTCTTTTTACTTTTTTAACCCACTTAATGGCATTGTCATGCATCAGATAGTCCATTCCAAGTTGTATATTTGTTTTTCAGTATAATTTACTATTTACCCATAGTGAAAGGTTTCGTTTGCAAAGTATCTTAACTCAATGATTTTTTTGAAAAGCTCTTATGTTAATCATCCATCTCAGAGCTGACTTGTAGTGGTCTAAAAACCACTTTCACTGATTTTGTTAACCATGATGTTTACAATATTTATTGTAATAATTGAAGTTATTCATTTGAAAATAACTATACGATATGTCGGCTGGTGAAATTATCATGTGTTCAAAGGATAGGATTGGGCCAAGGCCTCTGTCTCAAGCTCATTAAAGTACTTTTGAATGACAATTGTTGTAAAGTCTTTTTTTTTTAATTTTTTTAAACTGTTTAAGTTGTATATATACTTGGTAAACCTGATAATACATTGTAACAATGTAACTAACTTGTACCAAGTCAGTCACAATGTAGTATAATTCATGGATTGTTTTACATGTTTCCAGACTCCCTTACAAAGGAGCTTAATCACAGTGCATTTTCAGATTCTTATTTTTTATTTATACAGGGCTTACCAACCTAAAGTTGAACTACAGAGGCAAGCTTTATTCAAGCGCTTATGTCAGTGTAAAACACTAAACAATGAAGCATGTCTTGGTCATTACCAGCACTGTATCTCTGTTTCAAACAAACACTGGGCTCTGCAGTTGCTTGTTAGAAGCATGTGTTCCGTGCAGCCTAGCAACAGAGCAGAACGTTCTGGCCTAAACTCCCAGAGAGAGCTGCTTTCCTTGCTTTATGGCCTCTGTTATGTGTGACACCCTTTAAAAATGACAATTAGTCTGTTTTTACATTGAGTTAAAGTACAGAGCTTAGGAGACTTTCCAAAATTTTAGAATTAAAAATAGACATGCAGTACAAAGCACAGTGAGCTTTACATTCTGCCAAAAGCACAGCTTATTAAAGAATGATCTTTTATTTCATTAGAAATGGATTTCTTGTTGAAGTCACTGACATTTAAATGCAGATATGGCTACCTTGTCAAATGTGAGAACATTGTTGAGATCTCTTCTGAACCACCTAGACGTGGGGCTACATGTTTTTAATCTTCAGGAAAAGCATCTAAAAAACAGGGGACTCAAATGATTCTCTGTGTATCTGATTGCTGAGAAACTACTGAGATACGAAACGTATCTCTTTTCCATTCAATTATTTCCATTGTTTCTATATTTTCTTTTCCAATGAAAAAAATAATCTAATTACTTAGATTACTTATTGTGATAAAAACTCAATACTGAAAAACTACTTTACAATATGGAACAAAATCTTTTGGAACAAGAGTTAAGAGAGCAAAACAGCATGTATCCAGTTCTCTTGATTAATAGTTAAATAGTGTTAGTGCCCTAGCAACGCTTCCTGTCATTGAGGTGTCCATTACAGAAAACAACCAGATGAACAACAGAACTATGACCACAGGAATAGAGAAAACCTTACCTAAACATATAGACAGGGTAAGTTTTTCACATTTACTGCTAGAAGGCTGGTGCATAGAAAATGTTACTTTATACTTGATGGTTAACACTGCTTGACATTTTTAGAATCAATTAAGAAATTGATTATACAAAAGAAGAGAACAAAAAATAAACAACATGAACAGGCGACATGCAGTTTTTTTACAATGATTTTTTCATCATTATTTATTAATTTATGACTTATTTGTCATTGGCCTTTTTTAAAGTGTACCTTGATGTAAATGATACAAACGTTGTGTATTGTTTGCAGAAACATGATAATGTGGTGTATGCTGACAGAAGTGGATGGTGGAGAAATACTATTAAGGTAGGTGATCCAGCCACAGGGGAAAGTATGAAACAAATGTCTTTTTTATTTAATAACTGAAATGGTCCACACGTATCACCACTGAAAGTAAACACACAATGTGAAAAGTTCACACAAGACAACTGTTTTTAATAACAGACTTCTGTCTCTGTATCTTCCACCAGAGTTTTCCCAGTCCTGGCAGTTACCACATCCGAGACTTTATTGAGGAAACAGACCTCAACCCTGTGCCTAAGACGTATGGCTTTAAAAGCACAGGTCGAAACACCCGCCTGATGTGTGTGCGTAAGGGGGATGTGTTATTACCTGGGGCATATAACTTCACAGACTCAACCAATGAGGCTCTCCGGCACCAGGCAGTTTATTCTTTTAAAAGTTGCCCCAGACCTAATAACTACACTTTAGGGATAAGGGATAAGGTGAGTCAGAGCTATATGCCATCTTATAAACTGATGAAATCTGAGATGTATTATGGCCTCAAAAGGTATTTTTTAGTGTTCACAATAATACAGTATAATCCCTGTATAGTCACACTGTCAAATGAGTCCACTTGAGGGGGAGCCATTTATAACATCTGATCAAAAGTATGCTAAACTAGTACATTGAGTGCTTAGCTTACAAACTCTAAGCTAACTACAAAACACAAAAAACAAGAATTTCATTTCATTATCAATATAGCTTCAATTATCTACTATAATATATGCTTATGCCATATAATCTAAAGCCATATAATTTAAAATATTAAAACTAATGGTCTAAATATATCTATATAAATATATTCTGTGGAAGGGGCAGGATCATATAAGTTTTGTCCAATCATAGCATTCGGTCCGAATGTAATAATAAGATCAGCTGGTTGACGTGTGTTTGTTTTAATGTAGGATATTTGCCTTTCACCCTGTCATTATGATGTTGTAGAGAAGCCAGTTGCCAAATCACCCTGCAAGTGAGTGTCCATTCTCAACACTCTTCACACACACTGTCAGAGAACATCACACACTGCAGCCCTGTCATGATTTCTCAGTTTCAGCCTTGATCTCACTTCAGTCTCGGTTTTTTATGTAACTATGATTTGGTCAGATGATTTGTGAGAAGGACTTACGGTTTTTATAGCAGTTTTATGATTGCCATTGTTTTACAGCTATATTTGTACCTGAATTTATAGCTGTCATGGAGTTTAGTTATAGCTAGTCTAATTTTCAGCTATTCTAAAAAAAATCCTAATAAATTATTTGTTGTAACTTTTTGGTCACTTAGGGAACACACAAATGTCAAACTAATGCATTTATTAAAAAAAGACAGCTCAAACATACCTTTAATGCAAACATTTTACAATTGTCCCAAGAAAAAAAATTGTTTGGTTAGTTGTTTAATTAAAAAAACGTTAAAAACAACTGGTATAGTGCAACACTAAGCACAATGCCAAGGTCATGGGTTTAATCTCCAAGACCTACACATGCTGATAAACATATATGTGATTAAAAATAAGAATTAATAAGAACTAAAAATTGTTTAAAACAGTTTGAGGTATAATTTCATGTCATTTATCAATTTTTTTCTAACACAAAAATACATTGTGTATTTACATACATACATGATAATAAAAGCACAGAACAATGTGAGGTACTAGTCTGACTGGACCAGCAGAAAATGTTGAGATCTCAGTGCTAACATCCAGCCCATGATGACAGATCTGTTCTGTCTGCACCATCATATTCTTCTCTAATGATGCTCATCTCTTATTGCAGACACGTGATGTTCCGTTCAGCGGTCCAGAGGGTCAGCTTTCTCCCTGTGAGTGTCCTCTTTCAATGTGAACAAAACCCTTCTTCAACAGACATAACAAACCCTTCATGTGTACATAACATTAGCTTTTGCTAATGCTTCTGAATGTTCGTAAACCATTTAAGCTCCCGTTAGTGAGGTTCACTGGCTTTGCGCATCACAGTTTTAACACCTCACGCCTCATGGCATCGCCCGTG
The DNA here is from genome assembly GCA_036877625.1 of Ambastaia sidthimunki. Taxonomy (NCBI): domain Eukaryota; kingdom Metazoa; phylum Chordata; class Actinopteri; order Cypriniformes; family Botiidae; genus Ambastaia; species Ambastaia sidthimunki. The sequence continues at coordinate 10,129 of JAZGTK010010635.1, read as the reverse complement.
CTGTGTGTGTGTTGGCTCTGCCTCGTTATTTGAGCTCTTCTGGCAGCTGTCTGTTGTTGACAGAACCGTGAGGATGCTAAATTGTTCCTGTGACCCAGTTGGTAGCGGCACAAAGGTTGTGGGTTCGATTTCCAGGGAATACATGTACTGATTAAATGTGAACATTGAATGCGCTGTAAGTAAAAAAAATCTGCCAAAAAAAGATCTGCCAAATGCATATATGTAAATCATCCTCTGGGTCTCATTAGAATAAACATGAGAGCTTTGTGCGGTTTTGAGTGCATTTCGTCACATGTAAGACAAGTGTTTTGTCAAAGGTTAAGTAGCAGATAAACTTCATGCTTGATCCTAAGAAGAAAGATCAACAGCAGATGCATTTTTATGCCATTTATTTAGGGGTTGATCTTTTACTTAATGACGTTATGAAGATCGTGTTTGTCTCAGATGTCTCTTCTAAAATGCTTTCCATATCATAATTCTGATCATAATAATACTTGATTGTCTCAGTTTCAGATTGTACATAGTCACCACCATTGAGTATGAACAGATAATGATGCCAATGAGTAGCTGGGATTGGGGGGTGCTAATTTAGATGTGATAAATCTGGGTCTTCTGACTGGATTCACACCCTTAATGAAATAATAGCTCAATACCTCCACAGACATGTACAGCATGGCACAGCTATCTGCTCTCATCCATGGGAATGTTGAGCTGGCTGCAGAGCTGCAGTGGCCTGATGCCTCTGTAAAGCATCGGAAGTTGAGCTCATGAGGATTAACACAGGCAGCACAGTTCAGCAGGCCACACTCCACAGCGCAGGCCAACTGGATCAAGCGAGAACGCCGGTGGAATCAAATAGCATGTAATGGTAGCAGGCAGCTTCTGTAGCACAGGTGTTGAGCAGTGAAGCTCTTCTTCTGATCCAGGCTGTTGAAGGCACACATATTTATCTGCATTGTTGATTGATGGCCAATTTGATGAATTGCTTTTTTGTGGAGCAAGCTGATTGGTTCAGGAAATCCCATCCCTTTTTCAAACCTTAACCAAAAAGTTCCCCCAAAAATGAGAATTTGGAAGAGAAATTTGCCAATATTATGCTCAGAGAAAATAACATGGAGTAAATGATGACAAAAAGTTTGACAATTTTGTATGAATTATTCCTTTAACTCTTTTAATATCTGTTTTGTGACATTGATTCCATTGATGGATGCAGAAGGAAGGACCAGCGCCTGGACTTTATAACCCGAGACCAAGCACAGGCATTGCAGTCACTTCCTGCTTCAGGTCCACAGTACCCAGACTGCACAGGGTGCACACTGTGAGCAGACAAGTCCTTAACCTCACTAGTTTTGGTCATTGTTTGGATTATCACAACTAAAGATGGAGCTAAATGCTAAATGTTTTGTTTTTAAAGGGAACTCCAGGGCCTGGCATGTACGAGCCTACCTGGCACAGGGGGCAATGGCTGAGTCCTGGGGTCAAACTGGACTGGGTCCACGACCTCCTCTATCGCAACATACCCTGAACTTTGGCATTAAAATGACCTAACCATATGTTGAGAGGGTCAATCAGTAATTTTAATCATATTAACTACATAATATTCTAATTAATTGATTAAATGAATCACAGTTAATGGCATTCATCAATATTTGCAAACAATAAAGATGTTTTAAATGTTACAGATAAACCATTGAATAGACATGAACATGAGCCTGGCCTACAGTCAACAAACAATCATTCTGCAATCTGGCCAATCCTTCAGTTTATCTTTTGAAGATTTGACATTCTGAATATCTCAGCTGGGCCTCCACCTCGTGTTGAGGTCTCACAGCTACGGCATCTCTGGCATGTCATGAACTTACTGCAGTGTGGCCGCCCATATAATGCATGAAGCTTCTGATGACTCTCACATAACTCATTCAGCGTGAACAAAGAAGTTAGTGTCACACAATAAAACAGCTGTTTACACACCTACACAATGGGCTTGACCTGATTTTACAGGTCATAAAGATTAACTATATCTATATCTAGAAAATACATTTTATCTGTGTTGTTGGGATGGTATAAGTCAACTCAATTTTCTATCAATAATAAACAAATGTCTTTTTAATAACATGTTGAGTTGTCTTGCATGATGGTTTATTTTTATAATTAAAACACAAATTATAGAATAATCAGAGTGATAACAGAATTTCTCTGCAAAAAAATAATCAGTAAAAAGGTGTTTTATAAGATTGCTTTCACAATAAAAGTTGATTATTTTATTAATTTCTGAGCAGATGTATCCACTGCCATGCAAGTGTCTAAGAACATCTACACATCACATGTGGTAAATCCACTATAATGGACAGTCTTTTTTGGTTTTAGCAGTTTATTTGTTTATAATACCATAATATTTTTTGGATAGACACTTAAGACACCAGTGATACCTTGGGGGTTTCAAGGTAAGGATATGTCCAATCCAGCTCCAGCATCTTTGGAGGATGTCATCTCCTCAGGTTGCTGTTTCAATCATTGCCACAGTTCTTTGTTGCTGATCTTGTTTGGCCAGCAGATCTTGATGATCCTTCTGAGGCATGTCTTGATGAAAACCTGGATTCTCTTCATGGTAGTGGTGGTGGTTCTCTAGGTCTCAGCTCCATATAGCAAGACAGGTTTCACAATCGTGTTGAAGACCCCCACCTTGGTGTTGATGCTGAACTCAGAAGATCCCCAGACATTTTTCATGCTCTTGGTTTGCTATTTACATTCTCATGTCAGCATCTGTCTCCCTATGCCTGTCAGTTATGCTGGATAGGTAGGAGAAGCTGTCCACTTCCTCTGGTGCCTCCTCCCCCAGTGTAATGGACATTGTACTGGCTGTGTTGATCTTTAGTACCATTTATTTAAAGGACAGAATTGTGTTCTATGGTGACACGCAGCATAAACATGATCAAATGATATGTATTGGGTTGGAGAAACTAAAAAAAGTTCACATTGTGAGCAAAGCAAATGAAACAATGAAACAATAACACAAAGTTAGTGCAAAATTAGTACACACATACGTGAGGAATTATTGCACAGCTAAAATCCATTCCTAAAATTACAAAATAGCATGTGTGTCTGTACTTGTGTACAGTCGGGTGACTGATTTAGGGCTTCATCCAATCACACAAGTAATTTTAAACAGGGTTAATATCAGGCAAGACAAAAGTGGCTGGAGGCCTCGTATCATTTTACAGTGCCACGGACAGGTGTTGGTGCTACATCACAGGTTTTTTATATGACTTATAATACTTTAAAGAGGATGGGCTGGGACCAGGCCAGTTTGAGACTATTGTTTGTGAAATATAAACAATGCCAGTTGTGAATTAGCTTATTTTTGCTTGACCTAAGAGTAACAGCTGGTTGAGCATGCTAAATATGAAGGTCAGTGTGTTGTCATAACCTTCCAACTCGCATATGAGAAGCAATAACTTGTATTTGAGCAATAAACAAACTTTTGTGTATTTAAAGAGGCCATGTTGTCATTTTTATATATATTTTGTCCCCAAAAGGTCACCTTAGACACCTCTGAGGAAATATGCAGAGTGGCCAATGCTACACACAAGATCAGTTTTGAATGTTGCAACGTTAACTCATTTTAGTTGAAAATTTTACCCAAAATAACTTATAGTGCATTTAAGATTGACGTAGATACATTTAACCAGATAAGTTGTTCCTTGGCAATTGAACCCATATTGGTATTGCAGGAATCATGTTCTACCAATGGAGCTACAGGAATGTTGAGCTAGTACATCAAGTAACCAAGAAAAAAATTGATTAATGGTAATTGAATTTAAGGATACAAGGTTTGTTTGTTAGTGCTGTTTTCTAGCATCATGGCTTCATACGTTCCTCATCAAAAAACAAACACGTCCATTTATCTGTGGACAACCAGCTGTCAGAAGTGTAACTCAGTCTGGACACCTGAACGTCCTCGACTCCTTGTTACTGTCCTAGTCTGAGAAGCAACAGTGGGGCTGGCCTGCCACCTGTGAGTAACCTGAGAGCCGCCCTGAGGCCTGGATTACACAGAAAAGTGAAACCTGAAACCTGAGGTCATTTTGGGGCTCATTTTGTTTCATAGTACAAAATCCATCTAGATGAATAAACACAGCAAGCACTTTTTAGTGTTGACCTGTCTGTGCTTGTGTTGTTGATGGTGGCTTCTACAGAAACATACATATCATCACTTAATTGATGCACTTATGGAAGGTGTCTTGAAATTTTTATGCATCATTGCTAAAACAATGCAAAAAACGATTTTAATGTTCAGAACCCTTCTATGTGCAATCACGTTAAGAAACGCTTTCACTGGCCTTTGTCAGCTTTTTTATTCATATTAATGAATATAATGAACCTAGCTTTTCTGTGTGATGTGGAGAGATGCTGGGCTGGTTCTGTTTAGTTGGACTATTGGTTGAGGCTGACAGTAGGCCATGACTAACAGCCTTCATCAGATGGTGTCTATGTGTGTGAGGTTTTACTGCAGGCTTCATTCATTTATCCCTCGTCCTTTACAACACAACCTCTCTGTAGATCCCCATATATCATCACTGCCAATCACGTCACTCCTATCATGGGTGACAACAGAGAGAGAGAGAAAGAGAGACAGAGTACATGAATCACCAAAAAGCTTATTTTAGAACCTTTAAGATCTGCTTCTTTGTGACATTTTTATCGTAATTAAAATTTTCTTAATTTTCAAATGTTCATTATGCACTCAGAGGTTTTTGGGTAATTAGGTAGTTGTTTAAAAAAACATTAATAAGCTTATTCTGATATTACTATTAATCTTATCAGTAATTTCAGTTATATAATTCATACTTTGTTGGAAATAGCGTGACAGAGATTCACAATAACTTTAGTTGAATTATGCAGATAGAGCAGAAAGAACTGTTTTACACAACAGAATTGGGAGGTTGACAAAGAAACTTGTTCGTCTGTGGCAGAAGAACATGTGGGCATGTATAGTGCAAGTAAACAAGAGTCCCACTTACTGTATAACACTTACATAACGCAGCTCAATGCTGTGCATTCTGTGCTATCCCTAATTAAAATCTTGATCCCAGTATCTAACAGAACTGGCTAAAATAGCACACTGCTGTTTTCCATGAGGCTTTAGACACGTTTAAAGAGCCAACAGCCTCCCCAGAAACTCAAACAAGGCCTGGCTGCTAGGCAACCGCAGCCGCCCCAGAGAAAGAAGACCAAGGGTTTAACCAACAGCACTGGAAATATTACATAAGATCTTTAAATGTCTGAGCTACAGGGGTGGTGCTGATATGGAATGCAACAGAAAACAATGACACAGAGATTTCACAATCATTCTTAATGGAAAGAACGATCATTAACCAACACACAGCACAACTGATTACTGGATATATAAAACAGTAAAAGAGTACAGTTTAAAGTGAGCTAGTCACTAAAACTTTCTCCCTGAGAAACAGAAATACTTGCATTTGAACATGCAGCATAATTGTGTTCAAGTGACAAAAAACGTGTTCAGTCATTGCATCTGAATTAATTAGAGTGTTGTGTTTATGCTTTCATTGAGACATATAGCAGTGTATGTTTATGTTAGAATGTGTCTTTGTCACAAGGGCAGCAATATTTAAATAATTTTGCAATGTGTGTGATACAATAGTACCACACAACTACATATAAGGACATATAAGGATTTACGCACTACACCTAACCCTGGGTTGAGCCTATTTTGAACCCTGTGAAAAGCAATATTTTAGAATGACTTGTAACCCTAGGGTATGGGTTGCATCTCACCCTATCAATGTTTTTTAACCTTATAAAAAATGAAAAAATTACTCAAGGTTTACAAAGTGCAGCATGAAATCATTAAACCTACTACCAATGATAAATTATAAATCCAGGACAAAGTATAAACAGTGTGAACATAGACAATAACACAGGATTATTTTAACCCAGGGTTAAAAGTAGCATGAGTTGAATGCTGCAGAGTCTCTCCACTCATACATATTGCATCATATATAAGTGTTAGTGTGTCTGAGACACTACAGGTATGTGTCAGAATTCTCGTGGAATAATGGTAAAGGGCCGAATGGGGCAGCTAGATTCCAACTCAAGTGCTGTTAGGAAGCAGTCGGGAGCCTGTGAGCTGCCTCTGCTCTGCAGCGCCTCCCCCAGGCTGCTCCAGGCCTCATGCGCCGTGTTCTGAACCTGTATCGCGTCTCTCAGCACCTTCTCCCCGAGACCCACACGTCCTGTGCGCACCAACAACTTCCCCTGTGAACAGGAAGTGAGGAAGTTACGTGTTTGTGTATTGTAGACAAACTGTTACAAGCAGTTTTTTAAACTGTTTTTGTATATTATAAATAAAAACCACAGAGGCTTGTAGAGTTAAATGGGTAATTGTTTTAATGCATTATGATCATGATTTTGTAAAAAAACATGCTTATTATTTTAACTTCATTTAAAATAAATAATCCAGGGTAAAATGTATGTCTGTTGAAATGCTAATTCATCTTATTGAAAAAGAAAACTAATATAGTGGGAAATGCAGTATTTAAAAAATGATTAAATTATTATATTAGATCAGATATACATATATGTGCAAATACATATATATGTGCATAACTAATATAAACATAAGTAAGGCTCTGGTAATGCTTTTAACCCATTCCAGTACAGATTTCTTATGAATTCTGAAAGCCCTGGTATGACTTAATCAGAACTAAGTGTGATTAAAACAGTGGAATATGTATTTGTGAGTGAGTTTATGTACACTACAGGAAAAAACTGTACCCTTGCTTTAAATAATCCAGCCAACAACAGCATGATTTACTCCCCGCAATTACATTTCAACCTCCCTCTGTCAGCACACACACACACACACACCGTTTATGGCACATGACTGTTGGTTACGCAGACGCATCTCAGCTCGAGAGAGAAAAAAGCAACTGAGAAAATGAGATGCTCGCACATGTAAAGAACTAAAATTAAAAGAAACGATTGTTGAAAGAATGAGCGTAACATAGCTGCAGACATACACTGACTGACAGGCCCGTTGACCAATCACAGCTCAGCTAGAGCGTTATCTGATCACTCTGGTGCTGCTGCCACCTGGAAGGCTTTACAGTAGAAGAGAAAACACAAACAGGGATTTGTAAAATGTAAATAGACTCGATAGCATTCCACAAAGCTGGCAGCTTCGGGCATTAAACAGCTCAGTGGCACGCACTGTACTGATGGGGCTGGCAGAGGTGCCAGATGAAGTCTTGGTGTGGGGTCACGACCCGGCACAGCACTCTGTCTGAACCCTGCTAATCCAATGGGATACTGATGCCATCCAGCTAGTATCAGCTAAGCTTACACAAAGAGCTGGCAGCCCGCTAAACAAAGAATACACACGCTAATTCATAAGCTGGCTTGTGGACACAATCAAATATGACAACACCATTCATTACACACACACACTTACATAATTAGACTTACAGAAACAGACAGAAGATAAACTGTACGTGCATAGAATCATATTCTTCTTTTGTTATCTTTGCTTTGTCTGTCACATGAGATGTGGCAATCACATGTATTTAGTTTATTTCCAATTCCAGTCCTCCCTACACAATAGTTAATACTGCAATCCCATTGATTTGTTGAGGGCGTAAAGGAAAAACTACAATCTTGTAAATGCAAAAAAGTCATCATACTAAGTCATACTAAGTCATACTAAGTCATACTTAGTAATGAAGTTATCAGAAAAGTTTCATGCAGTACACTGATAATGGATATCATAATGGCTTATAAGATGTGGGATGAATGAGTTGGCTTACTTAGTGGGTTACCGAAATATACAGAAATGCATCTTAACACCACAGACACAGTAATGACTTTCCCTACAAGGAAACATAGTAGCCAAGCGGCAATTTTAGCGCTTGCAGCATTCAGCTGGAAAAGGCCCCAGCACTCGTTCTGTTTGTCATTATCAGCTCTCTCATACAGTTGCCTGGTTGCTAGGCATCCCATAAACCCCTGAGAAGGAGTGAAGTGTTATAAATAATGTATTTGCATTATCTAATCAACCGACAGGCCAATGGAAGAGAGAGAGAGGAAGAGAGAGTGCCATAGAAACACAGACAGGAATCAAAGATATGAAAAAGCCACATACACAGGCTGAACAACAGTAATATAATAGTAATAACATGAATATTATGTGTGTGTGTGTGTGGGGGTGTGTGTGTGTGTGGGTGGGTCCAGTGCTGAATTACAGCACTCAGGCTGGTGTGGTTAAACTCATATGACACAGCATCAGAGACGTACACTGAGTCTGACTCTCCTGACATCCTCAAATCAAAAATACTCATCCAGATGCTCTGGGCAATAACACACAAGCAGCCGCTCTCCTCGTTTCTTGGTTGTTCATTAAAGGAACAGATCCCCAAAAAGGAAGATGGTGCCTTGTGCCAGGTTTGACCTCAATGATGAACCTCTGCTGCACATAATGTGTGCTGATTTATATAAAAAGCCATTTTATTGCAGTATTATTTAGACAGACTCTGAGGAAAGACCTCTGTATCACTGCTTYCTGAATGCTTTAAACACTTCCTATTAAATCCAACAGTTGAATTCCCTTAAAACTACCTCAATTCAGTCTTATTATCTCTAATCTGAGGGTGTACTGAGAGTGTGCTGTAATGTCCTCATGAAGTGTGCAGGGCATCACCAGCAAGCTCAGAATGAGTTCTCATCAGCTCTGGGAATTAATAGTGTACGTCTTTTGTCCAAAAATAGCAGGCAACTGTGCTCTGATTGGCCAAATATAGGAGAAAATGGCCTAGCTTCACTCCAGTTAGTGAAGATGAGTAATGAAGGGCCTGACATTATGCAGTCACAATGATGGGAGAGAGTGGAGGTGGAGGTAATGTTAGCTCACACATTTCTGTGATCTACAGACGCATGTATGTGCAGATGTGGCAGCTTAGCTATTAATAACCCCCCCTTTCATTTTTTGCCTAACAGTTTAAATAAATTAAATTGTGTGATTTAAACTGCGTTCATTAAAGACTTATTTATTGTTTAATCCATTATTGTTTAGTGGCAGTACATAGAGTCTGCTGTTGTAATGTATATTTTCTGTTATTAGCAAAGTTGGTCCTTTGGGAAAGTGTGCGTGTCACTCACTAGGTGCAGCAGTATGCGGTGTCCTCTAGGGTTGATGGCGAGAGCTTCGTCATACAGGGTCTTGGCCTCCGTGTCGTTGCCTCTGAGTTCAGCCAGACGTCCCTTCAGCAGAAGCACTGAGTGTGAGGTGGGGAAGAGAGTTCCTGCCTCCTGCACACAGAACTGAGCTTCCTTCCTTCTGCCATCTGCAATGAACAACTCTCCTGTGTGCCACACGACATCACAAAACACAGATTGATCTTCTGTCAGTAATAAACCAGCCTGATGTTAGAATCACTGACATTGACATTTTATGTTTTACTGACTTTTTCTGTGACATCACAAAGCAAATTTGATATCGTAATCACAAAAAATGTACTATGGTTACAACTGTATATGTGTAATAAATGCTTTTAGTGATATCACGAGACTTTCTTATTGGTATCATGCAGAGTGTATGATGATTCATTTTTATAAAACGTCTTGGACTTCACTGCTGTGACACAGCCATCTGTTACATCAACACTCCAGAAGTGTATTTGTATTTACTGCCACATCATTAATACTCTTGTAAAGTAGCGTTTTCCATTATATTAGGCAATATATTCACCAACCTGGAGAACCTTGCAAAATTGGCAAAAATTTTCTTCTGTGCTGATGTTTTGCAAAAGGTGCCTTTGGCAACATAATTGCAATCGCAAACACACACCGTCCTCCCCCTCTGTCCAAAATCTCACACACACTTACACACAGATACTCATAGAGGGATATTCATCATCATGGCTAAATAAGGCTATGTGTGGAGCGTTGTGTAAGCTCCAGTCATTACACACACACATCTGCAGCTCCACTCTGGCATTTAGGACCCGACACAGCCAAAAACTACATTCCCATTAACTCCAGCCTACTGTGTTTATGTATGTTTGTTTACACAGAATCACAGATAGGACAATTTAAGCAGCTATTACTATTA